>JAQBSW010003773.1:0-77974 GCA_029291075.1 Eudiplozoon nipponicum
ACTTTTGTTCTATTGAAGAAATAACACTTGTTGTCTTAAATTCACTAATATATGAAGTGTCAAAAATGTGAATTACTGAAGATGAATACAAATTTAATAAATGAAAAAATATTTTCGACAGTTTAAGCTTGCGAAATGATGATTAAGCGAGTGCATGGAACGGAAAACTGATTATTAACAGTACGGGGCTCTTAAGACAATATTTTTTGTGGGTTTTTGGTAGTCCATACATCGTTGACCAAGGTGATCATAGCGAAGTGATCAGTTAATCCTGTATAAATTATGGATCATGTAATTTACTACCTCTGGTGCCAACTTCTTTATTTTTTGTGATATATAATTACCGGACTTAAGAGTTTTGCTTTCTCAGTCAAAATTTTCTATTTTCGTATATATTCTGATTTTTCTATTAATACACTCCGTATCAAACCACAATATTTTTGAACTGCATTTCTGCTGATATTCTTAAGCGTATTAAAATTTTGCTTAGCAAATGCATGCTGTTTTGCGTATTTACAAAATATCAGATATGAAGTCAGACAAATTAAAATAGAATTAAAAGTCTATTTTTTATCTATGCTAATTTATTGGACGTTGGAGTTTTATTCAAATAAAAATAAAATGCTACCTCCAAGTCAATATCGCGTTCTTCCAAAGGATGAATTTCACAATTTCAGTCCATCGATAAAACTTTCATTTAGATTTGACAAATTTTAATTTTTGATAGATTAAGCACACGTATGTAAAAGTGACCCGATGTAAAATCGCTTAAAATTGCATTTTTAACATTATTTCATAGTTTATTCAAAATTATCATTTTGTGTTTTTTCCAATTAAAAGTAAGAAATTCAGAAACCGATATTTTTCACGCACCCCAACTTCATACTCATCTAACAGTTTAATTTGGGAATATGGGGAATTGGTAAGATTTTACAACGAAAACGTATATATGACTTTATTAGACTGCGCACCAAAAACCATGTGATACTTTAAATTTTCATAATTTGGCGATAATGCTCTTGCCGAAATGGCATTCTTTGCATTCCACAGGTTAACCTCCCGCGTTAAATGAGTGTCTCGTATGGTGGTTTTGGAGATCGAGATTTTATAAGCTTCTTAGTATTTTTCTCGTTTTTTAATAAAAACATTTAACGGTAGATTTCAAGCAATTAATCACAAAATTTAACCTGGTCTGCACAGTATTTGAATTATTGCAAGATTTTGCATTTTCTATAATAAATTATCTACGAAATTACGGCAATTTTCTAAGCATAGACCGGCTGGTTACTCATGATCATAAAAAGGAAAAATGTAAACAAGCTAAAAGACGATTCAATATCTAATGTCTACACTAATAATTTGATTAGGTTAATAATTAAGAGAGAAATTAATATGAAACTATCCAATTTAGGACAAGAGAAGGAAACAATCTATTTGTAATTGCCATTTCATTGGTAGACTGTTTCATTTGTACCAATGAAGTAAGCAGAACAGCTGTAGCATTCTTCTCCAATGCAGATAAACTATGTGTTTAACATAAGATCGCGCATTTGCCGTTAACAACAATAGAAGGAAAACTACACTCAAAATCGGCCAAACACGCTATTTATCATCAGTGTTTGATTATCATACGTAGGCAATCGACTAGGCGGTTAGCAACCAAAGGAAAGGAGCATCGTAGTTCAAACGCCGGTACCAAATCGAATGATGGGTACACATCTGCAATTGCACAAAATAATATTGAAACCTCGTACATATGCTTAAAATATATTGCGTTTAGAATACCTAACTGTTGCAATAGCATAAACGAATTTTCTCTTCAAAATACATTGAAAGATTAACAGATACGTGTTCTGCGCGGCAGGGTGCTTGGATACTCTGTGCATGCTTTGCAACGGCATATTTCGTCGTTCATTTCAAGATCACTCATTCAACGGTCCGATTCTCACACCGAACATAGATAAAAGAATATATAGGTAAAATACCTCGTTCAAACATCTTCATTTCAACTTATAACTGGCGAAAGTCAAAACAATAACCTAATTTTCACTAGATACGCGTGTGCCATGTATGAGTGCGCTTGTCCTTAATTGTGAAGTACTTTGTAAGGTATATATACCTAGAGGTGAACGTTAATTTGAGTGAAACTAAAGGAGTGTTGTTATAATTGCTGACGTGTTAATGGCTAAATATTCGCCGTGCCTGTGTGTGTGCGTATTGATGACTTCACCTATGTTGGTTGAGTCGTTAACGCGGATTCCATCAGAAGTTATTATAAGGGTGTCGTCCAGCCGAGACTTAATTATCCCTAACATTGCAGTCAAAATATTTATTTGTGCAAATAATATTCTTAATAAGTTTTCCGATCCATCAGAATTAGTTTTGTTTAACTCAGCACATGTCTTATTTTTAATCAAATATATATAGGAGTTTGCTAGTATAAAGCGCGCCCATTTAGTAAAACAAAATACAAATATTTCATATTTTATATTCACTTCTACGGCTCGAAGGCTGCTTCCATCTTTTTGCTGACTGCTTCATTTTAATTGGGGCACTTCTGCGAATACATTATGTTGTACTCACTTCAGCTCTAGATAGGAAAAATAGAGCGTTCTCGGCGTCCAAGGTGGCTATTGCTACCCAGATGTGCATAATTATGAATAATTCAGTAAACGATAATTAGGTTCACGCGTTCGTTCATCTAAGTTAATCAACAGTGATTTAATGTTAATTAATCTTTGCACGTGTCAGAATTAGTTTATTGGTCTTCCATTGCCAAATTACGCAGAACACCGCCAATACACCGTTTTAATAGAGCTAGCTTCCGATTCCAACATTTTCAATCTTAGCTGCATATCTTTGTTTGGTGCTGTGTTACGAAACAAGCCGATTGTTGTTACAACGTTTGTTTCATACAGAAATTAATTTCACTGGATCCCCTAATCAGTCTTGTCGATGTGGAAATATATTAAGTGCTGCGAATAATGAATCTGGAGTCAGAATTAATCAAGCACGAACTTTAACCTTTTAAAGAGACACAACGGATAAATTAACTTCCTTCCAACCATCCAAAAATTAGGTAAACTCTAAACACGGAAGCTATAAATCACGGGCGATTCGGCCTCCAGAATGTAGACTGATTACAAATAAGCCAATTGATACAAAATACATTGGTAATAATTTTTCAAAACGCGACACGCATAACTTGAACAAGAAATGGTAATTTTTCGAATGGCGCAACATATGCGTATAATATTAATATATTTATTTATAGAATATTTGGTCATAAAAACATTAATAATTTTTTTGCGTTTTATTGGAGGCATGATTATAATTAACAATATAATTAATTTATAACGAAAATCTAAAATATAATTTTAAATCATGAAAGACTCGTTAAATATCCTCAAACCAACAAATTAATCGAAATAATTGCCAACTATAAATTGAAAATAAAATTTTCAGATGGCAAAATAAATTTACTATGTAAAATTAAGGTAGCAAACAAATTAATAATTGTAAAATATCGAAAAAACGTTCGTCGAACAGATTATTTAATAAAAAATTTCAAACTCATCAAAATTTAATCGATAAGGAATATATTTATGTACAAAGAACGTATTTGTCTAAAATTATAAAGTGAAAGTCAATAAGGGATTTATGAAATATTTTGCTACTGTAGTCTTTTTAATTTCGTCTCATTTAGTTGTATTAATCCATGTTAGTTATGACGTTCCGCGTACATTCTTCTTTAGTAAAGAGGCCCTCTAAACACTGCAGTGAATTTATTATTATCTCTTAAAGACTAATATATATGAAAAAATATATTTGACACAGATGAATAATATGGTAGTTGATTCATGATATTGTATATGGAGAAGGATTAATTCACAACCAAACTAAGTTCAATCTTCAGAAAATTGGAAAGGTTTTAGCCGACTTTCCGAAAGGTTACAAATTTATTATAATTCCGAATATGCAATAATTTTGTAACGCGGATCAACTGATGCGAGCTTTATGAAGAAATACACTTGCGAATTTAAGATAGCAATCTGATATATGTGAAAAGCCTAAAGAGTTGACCAGATCATCATCAGAGTACGACGGCAAACTGACTAGCGAGGAGCAAACCGCATTGCATATATATAGAGAGAAAAATTAGATATGCGGCTCTCACATCTAGTAGTCTTACACACATTGTACGTGAGTAGAAATGTCGGCTGCACAATTTCTATGCAGTCATGAACATAAGCTGTTTGATGCTTTCGCCACACAAACATATATATAGACAATAGTATTAAACAATAATTGATTGCGCGGGTGGTGGTAACAATTCTTTAAATCAAGTTTGCTAGCTTGAAGGAAAAAATTATCCAATTGTATTTAACCAGTCGTTGAACAACATAAAAAAACTACCGCCAGTCGCAACGCACTGACGCGTTTCGACCTTCCTCGGCCATCATCCGAGTACGACGGCCAACTGACTTGCGAGAATCAAAACGCATTTCATGTATATGGAAAGCAAAACTAGATATGCGGCTCTCATATCTAGTAAACTTGCACACATTTTACATGACTGGAAATGTCGGCTGCAAAATTTCTATGCAGTCACGAACATTAGTAGTTTGAAGCTTTACACACACACACACACACAATACATATATATATATATATATATATATATATATATATATATATATATATATATACATAGATAAATAATATTATTGTAGTGGTGGTAATACCCTTATTCAAGATTGCGAACTTGAAGTTAAAACCAATACCAATTTTTATTTAACTAGTCGTCGAACAACATAACAAAACTACCGCAAGTCGCAACGCACTGACGCGTTTCGACCTTCCATGATCATCATCAATGTACGACGGAAAACTGATTAGCGAGGATCAAACCGCATTGCATATATATTGAAAGCAAAATTAGATATGCGGCTCTCAAATCTAGTAATCTTGCATACATTGTACTAACGCCATTCGCAACGCACTGGTGGTAGTTTTGTTATTTTGTTCGACGACTGGTTAGATACAATAGAATTGGTGTTTACTGTAAGTTCGCAAACTTGATTTAAAAAATTGTTACCAACACCCGCGCAATCAATTATTTTTTAGTTGACCAGATACGCACAGAAATTTTGTAGAAATTTTTGCGTGTTTAGAGCTCAACATCAGTCATTTTTATTTTACATTCCAAATAAGGTTAATTAAAGTAATAAGAAATATTCTATGAATATCTCATGTATTTTTCTTTAATAATTAAATTGTTACATAAATTTAATTTGAACAATGGATGAAAACGATATATATTTTTTAAATAAAGGCACATAAGAAAGCATAAATTCATATAAGAATTAACTGATTTGATTTTAAACCATTAAGCGCGCATATAACTGCTGTAATCTAAGTTTCTGCAAGAAATACATTAATTTGACATTTTAAAAACCAACGGTAGAATCGGATGGCTAGTATTAAATGTTTTGTTTGCAAATTACATGATATGGTTGAAGAAGAACAAACTTCAGAATGAAAAGGATAGCTATATGGTTGTAAGCATTGGGAGTGCTAGTGGAAAAGAGTCAAACATAAACAAATTATTAAATGCCACTTTAAGTTGGTGATTATTGAGGTAAATATCTATATGTACGCGTATTTATATATATATATATATATATATATATATATATATATATATATCTTTATTCGTGTGGGTTTTGTAGTGCTTTTGTGTGTAATGGAGTGTCAGTGTTCATATGGAAAAACGAATTCTTAAGGGTATATTCTTGTTCAAGCTTGTAAACCTTGTTAAAATTTCACAAGCATGTAATATTCTTGTTCAATCTAATAAATTGGTTGACATAATTTGTTTATTTATCTTGATAAATTTTAAAATTAAATCTGCCAATTATTCTCAGTTATTCGCTTTCAGCGACGCTTTTTTTTATAGTTTTTAGCATTAAATAGTAACATTTTCGTGTTCCTTTCTTTTCATGTGTTTTCGACTAACAAGAATGTTGTAAAATTTCCGTGAAACAATGTTGCAATTAACATAAAATTTGGGCTATATTTAATTAGGCTATATTTGCACGTATGAGAAATATCTTTATAGGTGTTATGTTTTTTACATACTAAAAATCACTATCTAAGCTGAAACTTCCTGAAGTGAGAATATATTAATTAACATCTCGCGAGATAATTCACGGAATAATTAAGCCACGAGCCCAAAGAAACAATTGTTAGGGAACAGGTATGAAGTATTGGATTCTTCCAAATCTTCCATCGAGAATTATGTTTTAAAATAACATGACAAATAACAAGTTAAAAAAATGTAGGTCCCAGTTGGCATGCCAAAGTTATGGTATATAAGATGATTCTTTTCATTGATGCAGTTGTTACGCGCTAACATGCGGCTTATTAGTAGGATCCGGCACTAGGCCATAATTTAGTGGATAATGTAAGACCAAAACGCGTCTGCATGTTGATGCTGTTTTAGCAAATAATTTACCAAAATCCACCAAGAATTTATAAATAATTATTTTTTAATTGAATGATACCAAGAATTCTACGAATATTGGCTGGTACATCTCGTTCAATATCAGAAAATGAGGCATTTGCTGACATCAACCTAGTTCAGTATGGCACCTACGATATTTTTGATTAAAATATTTCCTCTTAATAATGAATACAGCAATGCATTTAATATGAATTGAGTTTATCTTTCTGTTGTTTTGCGCCAACAATATCAATAAAACATGCTTACTCGTAGAAAATTGTACCGCAAAATCGCCTCATTTTGCTTGACTATATTTCCGGTTGATTAGGGACATGGAGACGATGTGTACTGCAACGTGGGCAAAAAGCGTTTTGCGCATGTTTCAGTTTGATTAAAAGTTTTGATTAGACTGAATTTGGCTTACCTTCTTTGTCTTACATGAACACAAATATCACAAGGTATGGCGTATCTGTTGCATTATTGCGAATCTGTTTCAACTTTCGTCAAGTTGATTGATAAATAATATCTTGCTTTTAAACATTTTTTATCGCCCGGTTAGCACAAAGAAGTCTGTCCCTCCTCAGCATCTGTAAAAATTAACGGTCAAAAGTGAAAAGTATCTTGTGTCTAACTTTGACAAAAATATTGTAAACGTTCTAGTAATTTGAAAGGATTTTGGTTCTTGAATCATTGTATATTCATCTACTTATCTGGTCAATTAAAACAGTTGGCCTTTTCTTGCTACAACATTTATAGACTCTTATATTTTTGGAAACAACTATTCTCACACAAGTCAAAAATTAAATTAAATGTTTTTTTTATTAGAGTAATCGAACAATTGTCTTATGAAACTACAAGTTTTAGTGGCTATATCTAGGTTTTTTATTCATTTTACGACGCAATGCCGTTTCTGCTACATTAAAAATTCTAGATTGCGAGATTGTTTATAAATTTTTAATAAGTTAAGTTGGTGAACTTATTTTAAACACAAATGTAATTTAATTTAAGCAGTTCCGAGGCCTAGGAAAACTACCACCAGTTGCACTTTCTGACACGTTTTAATGTCCCGTGGTCATGTTCAGAACACGGCGGAAAACCAACTGACGAGGATTAAACCAAAATCGATGTATGGGTTATGACCTAATTAGGTATACAACTCCAACACATTGTAGCCTTGGAAAAGTTTTATCTGACTGGTCCGTCTTCTTACGTGTTGAGATAATAAAGAAGGCAGTTTGAAACCAATTATTCTGTATCAACCTTTCTAGTTATATGTTATTGTACGATTGGATAAAACAAAGTTAGATGTTGTAATTCGTCAACAAAACATTTAAAATAAATTATCTTTGCACGCCTAAATTAAATTTGCCAAATAAATTTACATCATGAATTTGGTCAGAATTGTCTAATGTTAGGATCGTGACAAACCACCAGTTTCGCAGTCGATATTCCAGTGAGTTAACAACTGTACAAAACGAGTTTGGATAAGAACACAGGCTGACCATCTCAAAAATTTAAAATAAATTTCAGTGTAATTATCGCTTAATCGTTTTGTGTCTGATTTTGATGATTGACCTATTGTTCTCTATGCCATATGACCGATTGTATTGACATTGTTATCTAATACATGATTGTAATTTGCGTAATGTATTAAAGAGAATTTGCTATTTCAAAGGTTTTAATACCTGAGTTGATTCATTATATTGCGGCCATTTTATCTAATGTAACTTTTGTTTACCATATATGGTTCAAATATAAAAAGTAGTTAACGTCCCGACAGAATATCAGTTTTTGGAAATGTGGAAAATTATGCTAGCTACTGAGCATTCTAAATTCTCCCATTGATATTTAAGGTCTAATTTGGTCATCAGCTAAATAAACGAAGAAACTTAGAAAATAAATTTTGAAGCCCCCAAGACGATATATTTTTATTTAATTCAAGTGTGCAAACTTGAAGTAATCGAAAATCCTAATTCTTTAGCATGTCTTACATTATGTAAAAAATACCGCCAGATAAAAACCTATGTATTTTGACATCCCTTGATCATCATCCTTGCACGATTTCCTAAGTTATCTCCATTACTGATTAAATACATATTCGTATATAAGAGTATCCTGTAAAACAATCAAACATTCCTTGACTGATTAATTTTTGAGTGCAGGGTTTATTATCGGCTACTGATGAGTTGTCACTAAAACACGAAACGCATTTGTACATCAGATTACACCTCTGGTTCATGTCTCCTTTGGCTTATACTTCTGGTCCTATTTGAACTATTTTTTTTACTAGGAGGGCAACATCTAATGCATAATTGCATACATATTAGTTCCCCGCAACATAAATTATATACGTAGTATTTAATTTATTGAATGATATGATGATTACCGCGAATTGTAATATCTGATATCAATCAAGACCAGAGTTTATGGATTTGCTGGAGATACAGGCGTTAAAAAGAAATTACAATTCTCAATTTTGGCAAAATTTAGCATAACTTGAAATATGTTGTATTGGCATTATATACCAACACGGCATTTTCAAATCAAATGTTCCCTCCCTTTACAGGTTTAGTATATATTAAAAAAGGTGAGTGGGCTTTGAGCTGACATCATCAAAGTATTTTTATGAAGTTAACTCCATAATTTATTGAGGGCATTCAAGTATATGATGTTGTATTGTCTGACTGTCACACATATCATGACGAAATATATAGTGGCTATAGATTCTCGTCCCGGTTCCAACTAATCAGTTGCCAATAAGCGCGAAACCTACATGCAAAATAGTATATACATTTCGTTTATGCGGACTTTGGTTTATTCTCCTTTTGAACATTTTTTACTAATTACCCAATACTTAATAAACAATTGCATATTTATTAGATATCCGCATTAATCTATACATCACTATAAATAGAGTGATTTGGGTGTAAATTTACACGTGCATGTTTTATCGATTACATTGTCATGAGTAATTACAATTTTATTTGATTTATTGCTTTTACCACACTATAAATTGAAGGTAACCTTAATTACTTCATTTGACATGAAGAGTCTGGAACAAATAGTCTAATACATGCAAATGGTAAATTTATATTAAATCTGTCTGGTTTCACGTAGTGGGTTTTGTATAGAAGTTATGGACAGACGTGACACGCACCTATCTATTGAAGGATCAGTGAGAAGTGTAAATGATATGTCTAAATCAAATATCACATTTTCCTTATTAGCTTATTTGAAAGGCATTTTATGCGCCGAGGACTAAAGAAGGACGCCGAACTTAGCCTACGAATTATATCAAAACGAACAATATCGCTGGAATTCAGCCTGTGTGAGCCACCACACAGATCAGTTAATTGTTGTTAGTCTGTTTGATTTGTTGTCAGTCGAGTAACATTGCGTGTTGGTGGAACCTTTTTGTTATACATAAAAGGATTCATATTTGCATAACAATTTTTCGGGCTTTGCTTTGTGTAGAACTGATAAATTTATTAAGTAGATTGCGCGCATTATTTAAATATATCCTTCGAGATAACTGGTTTTCTTGACGGTGCCAAGCATTTTCATTCAAATTACTATGGTAAACAGTATTTTACTATGGTAAATGTCGCTGAATTCAGTTGATCAATTTCTTTTGTACGCACGGCACATATATGACGATATTTAGATTATGAAGGATTTTATGAGAATTGCAGTTGATCCATGGCATTCAACATCGTCATTCTCTGTGTGCTGCATTTGGTATAAACCTATGTACCAGAAAAATTAGTATTGGTGATTCGATTTAATTACCCTGAATTTATTGAGGCTGGTATGTGGCCTCTTAATGGAGAGGTTAGGAGATGATGTTGAATTCTATGAAACGCACCGGATAAATCTTCATTAGGAAAGGGTTCTTAAGGGAGCCTAGCTAAACTTCAATCTTGTATTCAGAGTAGATCTTCTAGATTTGATTTGCAAGATTGTTAAATAGGATTTTTGTGAAATTTTGCCAAACTCATATTTTAATTAGAGTATAGTCAGTGTCAAATCAACATTTTCTTTTCGAGTGAGTTGGGTGTTTAAGAAGCGAGATGTCTTTTTTATCAAGGGAGTGAATTTGATGTCTGGATCGCCTTTTTGGCCTGAATAACAATTTCGTCTGCGATTGCTGCGTCTTGGATTCACAGAAATAGTTAATCTACGTACCTTTTGTAAAATGTACATTAAGCCCGTTTTCACAAGGTTATACTTATATAAATCTGTCAGAAGTGGTGCAATGAAATATTCTATAGCTACATCGTTGAACTGTAAGAAAAATTTAACTTTAAATTTAAATTTCTTTGTTTTCGTACATGCTAGTATGATATCTTTGAGGTAACCAGTGTCTATTGAATATTTTGAAAAAAACTAGTTAATCAGGTCACACAAGATGGTCGATTTTTTCCCGTGGAATTTAAAAAAATAGGGGTTAGACATTAAGTGAGTCCATTTTTTTTCTAGGATGATTTTTACCTTCAGTTCATCTGCTAGCTCGAAAGAGTCCTTGACGGTGTTCGTGTTTGCTACGTTTCGTAAAGGATGAATTATTTCACAGTGAAACTTCGTTGGGTTATTTCCGTCCAGTTTAGTTTTTTTAAAATTTTTTCTAAAAGGTCTGATCTGTTTTTGGAATCAGTCATTGAAGGTAAAACACGTTTCTTAATCTTGTTCAAAATACCTTTATTCCTGATTCAATATTCTTTGAGTTCCCTTTCTGTATTTTGTCTAATTTGAATATTGATCAATGATATATGATCTCATTCATGGACAATTGAAAAGTATAGCCTTAAAGTTTGCCAAATTCTGATACATTGCCGTGTGTGGTAAATCATAAATTGTTGTTTGGTTTTTGTTTACTTCATTGACTGTGTTTTTTTTGTAATGACTTATTTGCGTTTGAAATTCTTTCTGCATTGATATTAGGTGGTAACTACACCAGTTTTCAGTTCATGTACATTTAATGCTTCTGGACCGATGCCTTCAGTTAGAGCGTTTTAAGAACATTCATTTCCAGTCCGTATGTCAATAATTTTGCGTTTTACTAGATTTCTCTTAATGATGTTGAATTTTGCTCCTAAGAGGAGTAATTCTTTTTGATGTTTTGACAAGGTGGCCTTTGAATGTTTTATTATTAGTTCGAAATTTCGATTAAACAGAGAATTTGTCTTGGTATGTAATGAGGTACATTTTTACATTTCAACTGTTATCCTCATCAAAATTTCTATCTTTATTTTAAGGGCATGGAAATCGTTCGTGTACAAACTGGAAAGTGTATTTAAATAATTATTTTAGTCTTCATGTTTTGATGGGTTTTCTCGATGGTGATACGAATTGGACGGCTTATATTTACATTTTTTGTTTTCTGGTTATATCTTCTGCATTGATTAAATAATATTATATCACCACATCTTATTTAAAACACTACTTTCCAGAATTTTAGTACTCAAACAATTCACTACAATATAAATGTTTTGTTCTTTACGAGTATAAGGCTGATCCAGTTCTTTTATAATTTTTGCTATGTCCATTGCAATTAAATATTAAAAATTGTATTGTCTAGAAGGATAAAACAAAATTTAATAAGAAATAGGATAATAACTGATTTATTTCTGAGAATATATATATATATATATATATATATATATATATATATATATATATATATATTTCATTTATATACATTCTGCGTTTTCATTTAATCAATTGGCTTTGAACTAGACATATTTTCAGATTTACTTATATATATATATATATATATATATATATATATATATATATATATATATATATATAAACGCTTTTATTAACAAAGTGATAATGACCATATATTTAGAGAGTTCTAAACGTCACTTTTCCATTTTCATTTATATACATCCTGGGTTTTCATTTGATTATGTTGATGACAACTAGCCTAACTTCTTGTTTTACTTCTATTTTTTTTTGGCTGATTTGTAAGTGTATGTGCATATTTGTTTGCAAACGTGTAGGGTTCATACTTGCTATATTGCAAATTGATGTCTAAAATCCGATCATTCTTGTAATGTTGGATTTAGGCTTAACCACCTTTTCGTTTTGTTGGCTGTTACGTGTTTGAATGAGATTGGATGCCAAAGACTAATTGCCAATTCTCTCTAAATTATTCATAATCTATATATTCTCATTTATGTGTGGTAGCATACATAATGTACGTACGAGGAAGAAATTTATCAACAGAATCCAGCAAAATTTACCACAGAAAATAAAATTAAAAAGGATGGGCAACGTCAGAATAATCGGCTACCACATATTATATATTAAATCGGGGCACCTGGCCAATTTGGCTAATATCGCAATTCTAAACAAAGCACTTACAAACCAGCCCAAACAAGAAATAGAAGTAAAACCGAGTGGAAGACAAGTTTCCGCACAATTAATCAAATGTAAATTCAGAATACATATAAATGAAAGACTGTAAAGTGATTTTTATTACTTGAGAAATAAATAGCCATTATCCACTATTTTTCCAGGGAATTTCAAAGTGACCATGGATTAGCCATTGAGCTACTGATTTTTGCATGTCCATAAAAATAAGGTTCAATACTTTTTAGCATCAACGTGCAAAATATTTGATTTTTAATTTTGCATAACAAAAAATATTTTTCCAAGGGAAAACATGTACCTGTTGATATAAGAATGAAAAAAATTATGGTATTTGTTAAGGTATGTTGCCCAATACATGGGTTGTATTGTTCATAATAAATCCTAATTACTGTGCAGATAATTCGAAATTATTAGAAATCTTAGGAAAGTTATCGAATTGGTCTTCAAACAGAAATAAAAAAATAGGCTGATAAAAATATAAAATAATAGTTTGATTATCTAATTGCATTTAAATGATGCGAAATATTACGAGGAATACTTAATGGCAGACTTTGGTAATGGCTGGCGAAACAATTAGTTGTTCTTTCTTGCGTTCTTCAATATTGGCTATGCTCCAGTAATTCAAAATATTTTAGTCTACGGATATGCTATCCTTCATCCTTTTGCCGCTCAAAATTACCGTACTCCAAATAGCAAATATTTATAAAGCAGGTGGTGCGATTGGTCTTATTAGATTTATTTATACACGAGATATACACGGCCAATCAAAAGATATGATTCTGATTCTTGCATAGATAAATTTATAGGCAGATTACGTCATTCGCATAGGTAATAAATTCGGGTGTGTGTGATAACATTTAAAAGTGTACCTCTAAATTCCTCTATTTAGGTTCACATACGTTAATAAAGCCTCACGTATTGATTTTGCGTAGCTTGTTGTTTAGTACTATTTAATTATTAGTGTGCCTGGGATTCTAAGCGTCACATTTATTCTATGAAAGCTCAACAAAATTAGGTAGTTCATTTTTAGAAAGAGTAAATAAATATTTATTTGATGATGGATTTCCTGCTTTTATATAAATGCCAGAAACGACGCTATACTTTGACTTATTATTTTGTATGGAAAACTTTATGACATTTTTATTTATTCTAATAACCATAGCATTTAAGTACATTCATGGCTATTGATAATTATACGTAGTATCTTTATGCTTTTATTCTCTATGTTTCATAATTTGTTTTTCTACGGACTGTCTTATAATTCTATTTGAAATCCGTAGAATCATTTACTCGCTTTCTCGAAATTTCTCAATACCGAAGTTCATAATGTGTTGTTTTCCGAAATATTTCAGAAGCTAATAATCTACGTCAGTTTTAGTTAGAAAGTAAAAAACCGTTTTAATGATTAAATTCATTTAGGTTGTTAGGGATTTTTAAAAAAGTACTGTGATGATGAATAGCGAACTGACTAAAGCCAGGTAAGAAAGTTTTGAAAGCATTCAATCAAATTTGTAAAAAGGACAGATATATATTTTAAAAATATTATAGAGTAGATCTGGGACTAAACGTTCAGAAGAAGTTAGACTGACACCTTTATTGATATCTAAGAATTAAATCTCAAATAAATTTGCACTTGTTATAGTTCATTTGCATGCAATAAAATGAGATTATAAGATACTTCTAAATATAATCTTCTAAAAAAAGGAAGTCTGCTATTTCAATCTACGTGGTCATGTTTAATGAGGCGCTCTGCGTCTATTACATCATCTCAGTTCACATGCTGTAACGACTTTATTGTTGCATTAATTTACAAAATAACAGATTAAGCATGAATGTTCTATAGAAGACAGTTCTTTTTGCGCGACAGGTGTTAGAACTCACACGACATACAATAAATAAAATAAAATTTATTTAATTATTTATGGCTTTTTATTTATTGAGCTATTATAAATTTTTATGGACTAGACTCGAATTTGCTATCGTTCTGTCTAAATTGTTAATGCTCAACCTGTATGACAAGGGAGATTGTTCAGTTTATGCAAACTATATCTAACTAATTAAACCATTTAATAATATTATATATATATATATATATATATATATATATATGTAATCTATGAAAAATATGTACTTTATTGAAATAGGAATACATTATAAATTATGTATTGCAAAAGATTGAAAATGTAAGGTAGAAACCAGTTAAATTGTGCTAAGGTTTAGTCTATACAGACTATATATATATATATATATATATATATATATATTTATATATAAATATATATATATATATATATTGTATTGTATTGTATGTATATATAATTGTATATTCTGCCAATTTAAATTAAAAATTGCATAAAAAAGGCGATTTATCCAGTTGACCGGTTTCGACCTTATATTGAACTATTCACGTGCTGTTCAGATATATACAAGAACAGGACACAAACCGGTGCACATTTGCTGAGGAGAATGTGACTCTGTCCAAAGCGCCAGTTTGCTTGCGAATTCAAATTTACTGCAGTATGCGACACGGGGGCTCAGTGGAAACACTCCTAGACTTCATAGCAAATGTATCCGCGTTCGGATCCCATCCACGTGAAATTTTGTACGGTAATTGAGGAGTTTCTGATAAGGACTAAATCACTTTATTGGATGAATTGCGTTCTACCTGATGAAATTTTTGAGTTATTTCGACAAAAAATCAATATCTTGCCTTTAGGTATCAAATAAATATAACTTCCCCGAATTGTATGGTGTTGGTTGTATAATGACAAATAAAGAGTGGATAAACAAAACTTGATTAATTAACGAGATGAATAAAAAATTCAAGTTTAAACATGTTAATTTATTTACATTGCTCTTTTTTCTTACAAAAAATTAATTATGAAAGGTAGGTTTATATATTTTATTTTGGTATATCGAAATAGCAATACTTTTAAGTGAACAAATAACCGTTTAAATGCAAAATAAATCCATATTAATTAGCTTATTTCGAATTTGAAATTATTTTTATGCAATTATGTATTATCCGTTGCACACCTAATAAAAAATAAATTCAAATTTGACTACAATGATAAACCCAAGACATCATGAACGGATTGTATAATCTCATGGGCACATTCGTGGAGTCGACATTTCACCCTATAAACACTTTATGTTAGGATGAGCAATGTGCGATAATTAAACGAAGCCATCTCCTACGTGTATGTGTAAACCTGCAGTAATGGAGCTAATTTCATTAAGTTTTTTGATACAGTGCGACATCAAAACTAACACGCACATATATATATATATATATATATATATATATATATATATATATATATATATCGTTCTTCAAAGGCTATCAGCATCATGTCTGTGCTATGCCACAACTGATACCAAATTCCATTGTTATTGTAAAGGTACATATTACCAACACTATGATTGCTGGAGCTGGTAATGTAACACCAACACTATATATTTCAAGGTTTGTTACCTGGCAACCATCCGCACTGGTCTTGCATCGATATCCGTCCTCAATTTTCGGTATAATCAGGACATCATTCAATTAAATATGCACAGTTAGATACTGTTTGCTTTCGTGAACTACTACCTGCAGGTTGTAAAAATAGGCGCTGCTCACCAGTAAATAATTAGTTCAAATATACCACAAATATGAGCAAACTATTACAGCATGAACCGAAGTTATGCTGACTGGCGACTCATCAGTAGGCGCCGGTATTACACCTTTTACACACACACACACTATATATATATATATATATATATATATATATATATATATATATATATATATATAAGAACTAGATTTAAACTAGATGCAACGGTTAAAACAAATAAGACACATATAATAATAAAAAGTTTTAAGATATAAATATTAGAGATATATTTTTAGCCTTTCAGAAAAGGATAAAACCATTTTTTAGGCATTTTTGATGAATGCATAATTCTACCTATTAGGAAACTACAAGCAAAAAGAATTTATATGGTGCACATATTCTTTTATGATTTGGAGCTTGGCGAAATTTTAGTTCTAGTAGCTTAAATTCGAATGACTTTGTGTATTGTGGGATCACTTCATTCTAAAGCAGAGTTTATACAGAACTGATAAAATCGCCATTTTATTTTCACCAAATAACTACTCGATTGCGATATATTGTACATTTAGACAGATAAATGTATTTAAATTTGATTCAATGCATACATTTGGCAACAAAAAATCAAAGCAATAGCAAACAAGATGCTTCCTGTCTAAATATTTTCGAATGTGGGTGAAATAATTGCTTAATAACACGATGCGTTAAAAGAAATGTGGTTTAAAATGATCCACCAACAATAACAAAGAAAGGATTTTTATCAAGTAATACAAAACTTCGTGAATATTGCTTTAGCTCAAATAGTTGATAACCTTAAACTGTTTTAATACAAATTTTTCAGTTCCTATTTTTCATTCCACATATTATTACTTTATGTATTAAATTAATTTGGGTCGTTTTGATGAATAAGTATTATAAATGAAGAAATAATTTATTTACGGGGCATAGTCTTATTATAAACTTGAGTTTGCATGATGCAAACAAAAATTTTTCACCAAATTTTATTTAATCGAATATTAGATTTAAAATAGGCAATTTCTAAAAGCTAAGAAAATTAAGACGGATTACATGTATAAACAACATAAAACACAGAAGCTAGAAAACACATATTGAGGTGTACCGCACACAAACACCAACAATTGACTGGTATACATTCTATTCATGTAAACATTTATTTTCACTAATAAAAAATAAAGACAGGATGTTGCAACGGATATGTCGCGCTATGTGCAACCCATTTTCATTTTTGCTGTAAAAACACTTAAATTACCAAAAGAATTGTGCTTCAACAAAGTATGTATTAATTAACATTGCTCAACATTCTTTAAATGATTCGAACAAATTATGCCTCCAGACAAAAATGAGCTTACCTTATATTTACTTTCATTTTGATAACAAAATGTCACGTAGGATATTAATAAAAAGGAAAATTTACCTTACACTCAATACGTCAGAAACGTAAAGCAAATTGGTTTATGTATCTGTATGGTTTAAAACAAGTAAAAAACAAAATTATGTTAGTTAACCTTTTTTTAATTATTGATTGATATTTTACCTGCTTTTTCTTTCCTCTTTGTTTTAAATAATATTTTTGACCAATGGATATGTATAATCTAATTTATGTAATTTTAATTTATTTGCATTGGACAAGAAACTGCGAAAAAACTGTGCTTCATGAGAAATACATTTTATCATTTTCCATTTTTTTACTATGTCTTATAAAAATATTCCTATTAGTATTAATTTACATTTTGGTTTAACAAAATTAAAACTCGATCATAAGATTTCAATTTGATCTCGCTTAAAGGGGAATTATCCCCAGTTTTCCCTGTATCATGGATGTAGTGTATATAAAAAGAATCGTTTTGACCTATCGGATAATTTGAATATATATATATATATATATATATATATATATATATATATATATATATATATATATATATCTATTATGTCCATTGCCTCTGAATATTACACAGTACATTTCTAATTAGGAAGAAAAAACACATTAATAACAAAGTGGATAATGCCCATTTATTTAGAGAATACTAAACTTCGCTCTACAATCTTTCATTTATATACATTCTGGGTTTTCATTTGAATATGTGGGTGGCAACAAATATGACACTGTTTTATATTTCTTGTTTTGGCTGGTTGGTAAGTTTGTATGCGTTTGTGTCTGTGTGTCTGCCTGTTTGAATGCAAAGATCCTTGTCACTGTATTGCAAAGTTATGCCTGAGATCTGGTCATTATTGTATTGATGGCTTGAGAATTAACCATCGTAGCACTCGTACACGTAACAACGAACAATTCGAACAGATGGTTAATTCTCAAGCCATCTATACAATAATGAGCAGATCTCAGACATCACTTTGCAATACAGTGAGAAGGACCTTTACATGCAAACAGGCACACACACAGACACAAACGCATACACAATTACCAATCAGCCAAAACAAGAAATAGAAAACCGAGTCATATTTGTTACCACCCACATATTCAAATGAAAACACAGAATGTATATAAATGAAAGATTGTAGAGCGAAGTTTAGTATTCTCGAAATAAATGGCCATTATCCACTTTGTTATTAATTTGTTTTTTCCTAATTATATATATATATATATATATATATATATATATATATATATAATACATATTTATATCTACATAACTGGCATAAATTATCTTAAATGTTTTGTTATATAACATTTAAATTAAAAAGCAATCTTTTCCTAATTTCTTTATAATTGTTATTTTGGACGGTTGCATTTGTATTATTGTCCAAACATAGCATTTCTGAAGCTTTATAACTGCAGACATTTGGTCTGAAGAACATGCGATTACGTTGTTGAAAACAATCTTTCTAATACCATGAATTGACTGTAATCAATATAGCTTAACATTTCACATAGGTTTCTGTATAAAATGATGTAAAAATGAAAAATACGGCTGTTCTAATATCCGGTTTAACTTAATACCGATGAAAAATAAATTATGCTATTATTAATACTTTTATCAATTCTATTTCAAACCATTATTCGAACGATTTTCTTCCAGGCAATGCATTTGCAAGAAAAATTGCTTTCTCATTTAGGTTGGCTAAAAATATTGTGTTAAAGTTATAAACAAATAAATCTTGAGCATTGGTAAAGTGAGTCTTGTTGGTATTTATAGATTTTCACAACAATATTAGAGGATATTTTAACGAAACATGTTGTTGTCAATCAGTCAATTGGACCAAGCGGACTAAATATATAGAATCATTTGTGTAGGACTTGATTAACTGATTAAAGAATCTTAGTAGGAAAAGTATTTACCTCTGCAATGGGCTGATTTCATGCTGATTGCGAAGCTCTTTTGTTTGACTGTATTTCAGGTTATGCTTGAACCATTTGATAACTGCTCGGAAGATAACTTCTTTAATTTCGCAATCGTCACCAAGGTTATTTTTGTCAAATCCACTGTCTGAAACATTTACTTTCATTCATAACATAGAAAATGCTTTGAAATATAGTTAGTTCCAATTATTTCTATTACGTATTTAAAAATATTAATTTAAGCCCCGTAGGTAGTCTTAATTAACACTGAACGTTTTCCAATACAAACGATAGCATGGCCTAGTAAATGGATGTTTTTAAATCTTTGCGTTTATGATGTGTTTAATCTTAACCGCGGATTTATTCCTACATGTCTTTGGGTAAACCAATAAGAAGCTAAAAATAATTTCGACAAAAAGAATGCCCAATTCGATTAACCAGAAAAAATAACCAGACATTGAAGCAAAATTAAACGATTTGGGAGGAAATTCTCTTGTGGCTCATAAATCTTTGTTTTTATCAAAATTTACACCTTACTTGTGCAATTAAACCATATATTTAGCACACATTTTTTAACAGTTTCTGTGAAAATTTAACAAACAATTTCTAACACAACAAATTTATGAAACACTGTGCCTGCCTACTAATTTTTGTAACATTTTTTCGATCAGACTGAATATGTGAATGTGTTTTGAGATAAATTTGAAGAGAAAAAGGAAGTCAAAATATTTAATTATTCTTCCTTTTATTCTCGAATTTTATTTAATACGCCGATCAATATTGAAAACCTTCTGTCAGTAACTAAGTTTGTAGTTTTGTGTAACTGGTTAACTAAAAAGGGATTTGTGTTTATCTTCAGATGCATAGTTAAATTTAAGAATTTCAATCAATACTCTATTAATCAATGATTATTTAATTATATAGCATACAATTTATTATTAGATTATGCACATATAAACGAGTATTTAGAATACAAAGAATTTTAATTAGTTTGAAATTGCGTTCTATCAAACCAGCCTTACTTGTCAGTTTCATCCAATAAATACAACATGCCCTAAAGAATATGTATTCAAGAAATGATTGTACGAACACAATGGTTTTCAATTGCCGAACCTGTAACGGATGAGAGAAATGAATATCACATTAGTTGTAATTTTAATTTTGGCAAAATTTGTCCTATCTCGAATTATATTATGCAGATAACTGGTCCAGGTTTAGTATTTTTTAAAAAAAATCACGGTATTTTAAAACCACTTTGTTGTTAATGTTCACAGTCTCCTTACATGTGAATTGTCTTTTCATTCACATTTTCGAAGAATTTATAATAAATTAACATTACTACTACTTGGGCAAATATTAGTAAAGGTTAGTGAAACGTATAATTGTCCTTTATTCGTTAACCAAATGTATAATGGACGTGGAGCTTAAAGGCGACCCCTTTTTGAGTATCGCCAGCAGATACGAAACACAGGGGTACATGCGATTATACCTTCCGTTCATGCTAAATTTGGTATATCTTACTGGTTCTATTGAAATTTACTTGTTACTAGTTACGCAATCCCAGATACAAAATTACGTATATTTTAGATCTCTATGACAAAGAATATATTAATAAATCACATGGGTTTTCATTTAAATTTTCTGTATTATATGCTTATAAGTATTAATAGCAAATGGGCCTGTTGTCTATTAACAATGAAAATTTAACCAGTATCCAGTTTCTCTTCAATGTGCAAACTGATTAACATAATAAATCAAAACAAATTACTTTTCACGGTGGGTAGTCTTAAAATAAAGCAGTTTATCTATTCGTTCTGGCGTTATCTTCAATTATTCAGTAGGTTTCTATTCGCGAACTATTAGTGATAGATAGGAAAAAATATATACACACAAAAAAGCATTTATACACTGTCGACATTGCTTTTGGTTTGATGTTTCAACTAGAAATGCCGGATCTGTTGTTATAAGACAGACACCATGCCAGCCGTGGATGTTGATTTTTTTTTAATTTCAAATAAATGTGATAGTTTGATTATTTATGAGTTTTCGTTATGAACAAATAATAGTTATCGATTGAAAATTCAATTTATCAACAAATCAGTTTCGTCTTTAAATCGTGCGACTGTTAAGGGTCTGCAAGTAAAAAGATGGCCGAAGAAATATCCGTCAGCGCATAAATGAAAATTGTTGACATTGCACGATTTCCATGGTGTCGTGGTGGAATTTCAAGTGTCTAAACCAGTTGCACTGGTGAACAAGTCTCGGTCACCCCCCGCTGGAAACAGAATATTGACTGCCTAATATGGAGGAAACTGTTTACAGTTTTGAACTGATTTAACTATCTTATGCAATGTTTAATTTTTTATCGAAAAAATTATATAATCAATTCTTGGTATTATAATTTGATTTAGCATGCTATTCATATATATATATATATATATATATATATATATATATATTTGGCATATGATGTCTAACAAGTTAGTCTACTAGACAGGTTAATTACCTTCTGGACATTTTTCTGTAATAGACAAAGTTTCTGCGGTGAATATCTCAGAAACTATGAGGGTCCTAATAAAGATAATTTAAACCGAAGAAAATATGTTGATATGAATGTAAAAATGTCATGTAATTCAAGGTCCTCATGACGCCAGTCATTACTTCGATGAAATCCTAACAACTTCCTTGCTTTGATAATCATTTGCAGTACATCTGTTTTATTAAGAAAATAGACCGACAGAAGTGAATCCGATATAGATGGAAATCTGAATTTTCTGTTTAAAGCCATGTACGAAAGATATGGATCTTAAGCACAATTATATATATATATATATATATATATATATATATATATATATATATATATATACTAATGCGTAAAACATCTATCGGATTCTATTATAGGATGGAATACTTTTTTATAACCAGATTGAAAAAAAAAAATAAATAATAATAATAATAATGTGGTGAACTCATTTTGTAACAATAAAAAAACCTAATCAGTCTCACAATTATTGATTGACTTTCGATAATAAATCTGTGGAACGCATACGTGTTCTTCCTAACCTTGATGTTATTTTTAAGAACATTTTTTAAAAGTGCATCATCTTAAAATCGAATGCGAATTACTTAAACGCAAAGAATGTGAAAGGATACAGAGTTTACATGACAATCAAGCAGAGTCGGTGGAATTAATCAACAGTGAAATTTCGGCAGAGTCACCAGATTTCTTGGAATATATTTTTCTCTTCTTGATCATACATCAGTGTAAATATCTCTGCAAAAGACATAACTGAATCTTGCTTTTTGTACTTCGTGCAATAAAAGCTAACAACTGCATTAAATATGTACTGCTAAACGTCAAGTATTTGAATATTTTATTGCTTCAATTATAACTTATTTACCTATTTAAAGTCTCAGTGAAATTTATGAAACAAAGAAATTCACAAAATCACACAATTATCGATTGTGGGTGAATCCTAATTATAATACTATTAAATCTCGTTAAGATAGAGTCATTGCAGTATTTTAAACAATAATAAGTATGAACATCGCAAGCGTTATAGAATGTTAATAATGTGCCATTGCAGCCTTCATGATGTAAATAATGCCGTAGCTAAATCGTCTAATTTCTGGCCCAAATTTCCGCTGTCAAAATTCTGGGAAAAAGGTTCTATTTTAGAATTTCCTAGAACAAATACCCTTCAAATTTAAATATTACGCTAAATGACGAAATGGAATTGCGTTATATTGTAATAATATTGACAAGGAACAACAAATACTGGCAATTTGTTTCACGAAAAAGGAAAATCCAGTAAATTCAATTGACGTAAGTGATTGGCGTTTTACCACTTCCCGGAATTAAAGTAAGATATAACTATTCTGTTTATGGAACAATTGGTATATATCAAGTATTCTATCATTGATACTCTACATAATCTCAAATCAAGAAATCAGTATAATCTAGGTTGGGAAATTTAAAGTCCATAGCGATAAGACTTTTCCAAATACCCATAGAAAATACGAATAAGAGAAATAAACTGATTTGGATATCACTATTTTTACAGTCAAACCAAATTTAAACTGTATCCATACACGTTAAGCCAGATAAATTGATTGACGAACGGAGATTTTGCTAATTAGAGACATTAACTTAAGTTAAAAAAAGAACATTAAAAGCCAAATACAAAATGCACTCTGTATAGAAATCAAAATGCATCATTTACAGTTCATTAACCAACTAAATACAGAGAGTTTCAGTCTGAAAAATTCTACGAAGGTGTATAAAATCCCTCGCTGGGTTTGCAATCTTAGTTATTTTTTTAAGAACATTTGTCGAATTAAACTCCATCCAGGAGTCGATTTAAATTAAACAGTCAATGAATGCAAACTTGAAGTATACACCAATTCTATTGCATTTGATTAGTCGTCGAAAATTATAAGAAAACTACCGTCAATCACACGTACTGATGCGTTTCGACCTTCCATGACCATCATCAGAGTACGACGGCAAAATGAATAGCGAGGTTCAAAACACAATGTTTATATTCGGATAACAAAATTTGATCCTCGCAAGTAGGTTTGCCGTCGTAATCTGATCATGATGATGGAAAGTCGCAAACGAGTCTGTACGTTTGTCTGATGGTAGTTTTGATATTTTGTTTGACGACTGGTTAAATACAATAGAATTGGTGTTTACTTGAAGCTCGCTTACTTGATTTAAATAATTTTTCCAACCACCGGCGCATTCATTAATTTATTATTTATATTTATTTGGCAGAAGCTGCAAAAAGTTAATTTTCGTGATTGCATAAAAATTTTTATCCCACATTTCTAGTCAAGTACAATACATGCAAGACTACTTGAGGTGAGAGCTGCATAAAACATTTTGCATTCCATACATATGCATTTCAGTTATATCCTCGCTAGTCAGATTGTCGTCGTACTATGATGATAATCATGGTAGATCGAAACGAGTCAGTGCCTGTGACTGACGGTAGTTTTGATAAATTGTTCGACGACTGGTTAAATACAATGAGATTGGTGTTTATTTGAACCTCGAAAATTTGATTTAGAGAATTATGCCGTATATGTTTCACAATTTGTTTCCCGGTGCTTCCAACATTTTGAAACCGTTTTATAATATCACACCCAATAGCATGAATGTAAATATGAGTGCCTCACAAAGATAATATTGGATAAGTATAGGTCTATGACCTTAAAGCAAGTCACTCCACTCAATAACTCAAGGAAAAGTAAAGACGGCTTAAGATCCTACATGCTTTTATTTGCAAAAATTCTACTCTTGAATTAAGAATGTAGCATCACCAGTAACATTTTAAAATTCTCTTCATTGAGCCTGTGCGAGTCAACATAGTATCAATTAGAGCTCCTGATGACTTTGTCGATACGATTAGCTAGGATTGGCTATTTTTTAAGTGGGGAACATCTTTGAGTTTGTATCAAACTCGCAAACATGATTTAAATAATTATCACCTCCAGCGAAGTAAATGAGTGTTAAATTGTACACCTTACATATTCAGTCCAGTAAAATGTATACGAGATTACTATATGTAGGAGCCGCATGCACATCTTTTCTGCCCTTACATATGTATCGCGGTTTGATTCTCGCTAGTCAGTTTGCCGTGGTTCTCAGATGGTGCTCATGGAAGATGGAAGCGCGTCTGTACATATGACTATCGTTATTTTTTTGATATTTTCGAACTTGTTAAATAAAATGTTTACCCGAAACAAGCAAACGTAACTTAAAGTATTGACGTCATTACCTGCGTAACCAGTGATTGGTGAATTGTATCTCTAAAAGTAAATTTTTATTATCAGTTGGACTAAAAATAGCATTGAACGTCTTGTTTAATTAGCGCTGAGACAAAGATTGGTTATACTTTATATATTAATTAAATACATGACTTATTAATCAGATGTTATGCATACCTATATTATGCACTTCAAAAGACGAATAACGGATTAATGTCTATAATTTGAGTAGACTAGTTTAAAACGAATGCAGATTTCTGAAGCGTATATATGCATGTATGCATAATTATTACGTTAGACAAGAAAATGGTATTGTGATAATTAATGTCTTTATTAATTTTAAGCATGTGCTATATAAATTGACACATTGTGATAAATAACAGGTGTTCAAAAGTAGTTATAATTATAAATTTTGGTGAAATGTAGCACATCTTGTAATTAATTGTATTCGTTTTATTTACAGATTCTGAACAATTTACAGGTTCGGTATATATTATGGCTTTGAATTCACATTGCCGGAGACTTTATATGAAGTTAACTCCACTACTGCATATGTACAGATTGTTGGACCAAATGTATAGAGGGTATAATGCGTAGTACCAGCTCGTACTGCTGAGTCGTTAGTAAGCACTACACGCATGTGTACATTTACCTTTCGTTAAAGCTATCTTTGGTATATCCTTCTGGTCCTTTTTGAACTAATTTGATACTGGCTATGCAACGCTTAATACACAATTTGATACATATTATTTCTCCACAACAAACAGTAAATAATATTATGATGTTGTTTAAATTATATCCGAATAACTTTTACAGTTTATAGCGATGCAAATCGTCAATTCGCTACCACTTCTCTATGTAGTGCGGTGTCTGTTGTCTAATGAATGATTAGGATGCGCAGATGTGACTTTTTTTTCAAAATTGATGGACTATAGGTTCTACAGAAAGAAAATGATAACCGAAACCTTAATTTAGTATATAACAGAGAATTGTTTGTGGTGTGTGGCAGGTTGGCGGGTTGGAAAATGCACAGATTCAGAAGCAAATATGCCAAGAGTGAAGTTCTTTTCACGGGAAAATTCTAGGCAGCGAATTAAAATTTCTTAATAGGAATTAAACCAGTCTACTGGATGAGTTGCCTTTGCAACCTAATAAAGTGCATTGTTTAATCTTATAAAAGTGTATATAATAGGGTTGATGTTTATATCACGCTTCCAACCTCGTTTTAAATACATAAATGTTTTAGCCTTTCATTCATGACTTAGTTATAGAAGACTGCCATTCTGCGTTACATGATAAATTTGATAAACTGCATACAAAGCTGCAGGAACGTAAATTGTAGCAAAGGCTAGATTTTAAATTGATATAATCATCAATCTTTTTATATATACATAATAATCAGTTAATTGTGTAGCAAAATCAATTCATACAGTAGACTGGTTTAGTCTTTCTTGGGAACTCATCAAGTACTTTCAAAAGTTGGCCATATTTGCTTCGGAATCCGTGACAGTTCACTGCACCACCTCGGGAATTTTGTGTGCAACTCAAGACTTTGGTCATTACACCATAATTTTATAAATTATGTCACAAGGAATTTCAAATTACGTTTTGCTTAAATCTAATATCATTAGTATCTTTCAGTTTTCGTCTTCTTCATTCTTATTATTGTGCTTTTATAGACTTATTACAGCACCTATATCACTTCTGTTGCCTTAAATCAGTGCGTTGGCACTTACTAACAGATATATGTACAAAATTGGGAGAGGTGTTTTTATCAAGTTCACAACCTTGATTTAATTTATTGTTAGGATTACATTTATTTAGTCATTGTCAAAAGTGATTGCATAGTAAATTCAGAATAGAATAAAATAATGGAACAACCATCAAAAGATATCTCCAAGGTGTAACTGAGAATTGTTTTTGAAAACGGAACATCATCATTTTTTCATTTATCGAGCCTATAATACATAAACGCTCTGTCAATCTTCAGGCTTCGGACGCTGTTGACGCTGCACGAGCAATTTTGTTCATGATTTTAATCCGACTACTAGAATACTATAATTAGAGAAATTTTTATAATCCTTTTATTTGCAATAAAATGGTAATTTGCATAGAAGACCTTTTCTAATTTTTGGATTCAATAATGTATTAGGTGTTTCGACCCTTGCAACAAATTAGTTCATATAGGACGAGAAGGATAAAACAAGGATATCATGAACAGAAAGTATAATCTCACGCACATTTTTTTCGCCTTTTACCGGTGACTCAAATGTAAGTGCCGGTTTTAAGCCCTTTACAGACTGTATATTTGGTTAAAGAAAGTGGGACGATTTGTATAGGAGATTATACCGTCCTATTTTCCCACATTCCTCACCGAAATATATAGTGGTTGAAGGGCATAATACCGGCTCCTACGGATGAGTCTCCAGTAAACATGAAACGAATGTGCACGAGATTACATGTTCCGTTCATGCTGCCTATGGTTTATCCTTCTGTTCATATTTCACCTAATTTATCACTAGGTGCACAGCACCTAAAACCCAATATATTATATATCCGTCACAACCAGTAAATAATATATTGATTAATTTGTTAATTAAAATCGCAGCATCGGAAAATTGAAAATAGATAAGGTGTAATTTCAATGTTCAAACAGAAGATCATTAGTGAATTTAATTCTCGTTCCATATTTGTTGGTCGTTTTCGAGACATAATTTTCATTTTTGGGAAAATATTTTTCATCCTAAAATATACAAGTCTTCATGAAAAACCGATTCCCAGAAACTATATTCGCGAAAAAAGTGCAAACAATCTTTATTAGTATAAATATTAATGATAAATACACAGCATCAATCAATTAGCTGTATCCCATTTAGCATTGGAATCACATATTAATCCAATTTTTTTACATAATACTGTATCAATTTTCAGTTTTAACACAAATATTTCGGCCTGATTTCGATGTTATACTTCAAATAGTAGGTATTTCCTCAATTTACTGATGTATGCGTTTAAAGCTTGTCTTGAATTTGATTCTTAGGTAATAAATCATACCACCCCACAGGCTACCCTGAGCAGACGCTGTATTTGTCAACAATATTTTGGTTTAGATTTATACATTGTTTGCATCCTTTACATACGATGGCGAGCTTAATATTTTGCTTCGCAAGCCAAATGCCTCCGCATTCAAATGATACAAACAACAGTAGATGTTAGAACAGCAGATAGTAGTAGCTGCGATAAAATATTTAGTGGGACAGCACGTGTGACTGACGGTAGTTTTCCTATATTGCGTGGTTAAATACAATGGGATTGGTGTTTACTTGATTTAAAAAAATAAAAATACTTGTTTATGTGTCTATACTCACGTTAAAAATTAAAATTATATCTCCTTCTAATGTCAATCAGGCAAACAGCACATGTTTCTGCGAAAATGTGCCACCAAAACGCATAATTTTAATTAAGACAAAAATGACTGCATACATGAGCGTTACCTGGTTTTTTCTATTCGAATTGCTTTGACGATTTTGGGTAAATTCATTCTTGAAAACACATTATGCGAGTGTATTATGTAAACCTGCTCTTCTTTCAGTATTTGCGGTTTATGCGCTTGTCATTTACCGGAGGTTTCAAAGTACTTTCGGGGCTGGAAGGCGCACATAAAAAGCATATTTACCCTTACAAATCAGGCAATAAATCTTACAATATGGTGCGTCTTAGGTGTGAACGAAACTTAGCATGAGAAAAATATGAAATTATATACTGAAGACAGCTGAAGCACACCCTAGTGTTATTGTATTTTTCTTTAGTGGATTTAATTATAAAACTTTAATAAAAATTTTTATAACATCTTCAGTATTGCATTTTGTCTGTATTGTTTACGAATCATAAAATAAATTTTATTTCTTTACTGTAGGTACCTATATTACCTAGCGAACTGCTTTGTCATTCTGTTTTATTACGAACAATTCACGTATAACACGATAATTTAAAAAAAGTAGTACTGGTGATTTTAATTTCTGACAGCCTTCCAAACTGAGTTCAGCTTCATGTCTACATTTGCTTCATGATTACATGTTTGATTGTGCATCTGTATTATTTTCAAAACTTACCTTTACTTATGCCTGTAAATTGTTTTCTTTGGTGCGGGTAATTCATTATTTATATAGCTTACCATTTCTATCGCATGAACTTCAGCCAATTTAAATTGTTTAGTCTACAAATGGTGTCCTCTATCTTGTCTTAAATTCGTTAATATTTTAAAGCTGCTTTATGTATTACACTATGTGTAATAACAGAACGACTGTTAATTAAGTTGTCGGGAAATTCCTTACCAACAATATCTTGTAATTAGTATAGTAACCTTTACTTTTCTATTTCATTTCCCTGCATGAAATTAGTCTTCTAGGGATTCAGTAACAGAATTCGAATGTTCCCTAAGACATTGCACTTTATAACAGTATGTCTGAATGATATTTTAGGTAATTGCTTTTTCATATTACCTAATGAATATTAGTTAACAACGTAAGTAATTTTAAAAGCGTTATTAAATTGCAACGACGCTGTTTTTACTTATGCGAGTAAACCAAGCTTCCCGTTGAAAGTTTAACCTGTAATCTTCCGTTAGGTTTCTAATGAGCTCTAAAATAAACTTTTTAAAATTCTACTTAATAATTATTTATTGTTATTTTGTTCGACATGCCAGCTATCGTTTCAAAAATCGGCGCTCCATGTTTCAAGAGCACACCAAGTTCTACTCCGCACAGTCTAAATGTGATGACTAGCGTTTCGATTTATATATAAATCAATAAACGCTCATAAAAATTATAGGCGAGTTTTAGAAAAAAAATCTCATCGGAAAAGAAAGAGTCTCCTAACAATGGACCCACAAAGTTTCATATATAATGCAATTTGGTTACACGACCGATGCACATCCAAAAATAAAAAATGGCTATGATGTGTCTTATAATATTCTAATAAAATTACATTAATAACTAAGTCTAAACAAAACAAAGACATATCCAAGTAACGGTCGCATATGTTTTAACATGACACTCTAGATTCCATTGGAATTTAGATTTGTATGAAGTGATATATTTAAAATATTAAAAATTTTATTTCCTGAAAACTTGTGAAATTTTGGCTTATCGGCCGACACCATTGTTAATCCTTATAAATGTGAACTTTAATAATTTAGCAAACTAGGATTGTTGTGATAAAGAATCTTTGGTAACCAAGTGTTATCTTTAATAAACTTCATTTTCGTAATTAATAAACTATTACTACTGCACAGAAACCGACTTTCGCGGTAAATGCATTTGTTTTGGAATCGTTAATTATCCAAATTTGACCATAGGATATGTATCCTACGAATTTTCAATGACCAGTAATTAATTGGAAAGGAAATAATTCTTTTATAATTATTTATTTATGGGACTAAATTCACACATTCTTAGCAAATTAGGTCATATAGGACCCGGAGGATATATGGAACTACCTGTAGGTGCCGGTTTTACGCCTTAAACATACTGTATAACGGGTCGAGAAATGTGGGATAAAAGACAATGAAATCAACTGTACCTTTGCTTATTAAAGCAGTAGTGCAGAGAATTTAGTAAAATATTTTGGCATGGTAACTTTAAGTTCAACTTACTATATAAAATGTATGAAACAAACCTGTAGGAGGCATCAACACATTTATTTTGGTGATAGGTCTTATTTGACATAATATGAGAATCTAAACTCTTCTCGACAATGTGCTCACCCACTAAGCATAAAAATCTAGCCTCGGACAATATCGTTTATCAGATTTTGTGATAATCATGACACCAATCAATAACAAATTTACTAGTAATATATCATTGATTGTAGAGCATTAAAAAAATTTATGCATTAGGAAACGCGCACCTAGTAACAATTTAGTTTAAGTATAACTAGAAGGGTATTCTAAAGTTAGCGTAGACAATAGGTGCATTTTTATGTATGCGTAAGTTTTGTGGTCATCTGAAGTTCATAATTGGGAGTGGGCACTAAGCTCTAAAATCACTATATTTGTCCAAATCTCGTAAACAGTTAAATGGCCTAATTAAGATCCTTTATTCAATGATCATTTCACGGACTTATCTGGCAAAATCACATTAGACGTCTCATATAGAGATTCTCCTTTAAATCTTATTAATTTGAAGAGTCGCATTTAAAATATAAACTTAATCTGTTTTCCTTGAATAAAGCCAAATAGCAAATAGTGTTATTGATTAATGCGAAAAAGTTTTGTCATGCTGGCACAAATCCGAATTGGATTTGCGAATTACCAATGTTGGTTTTTGGGTATCACTCCATCCACTAGAGTACCTAAGGAGCAGAAAAACGGCTTATTTAAATTTGCCGCACAATTGTGCGTAATATTTATGTTTGATTCTCCGTATTGGGTTTGAACAAGCGTTTCGAGCAAACGCTCTTGTATATAATAAGTACCGTATATATGTAATGACACTTTCAGCAGACTTCATCGCTTTTAAACTAGTATGCGTCTGATATGTATTTCTGGCAAATTTGACCAACCTGACTGGTCGCCATTTTTGCGTGTATAACACGGGTTTTTCATCTTTAGGAAGGAGGTACATTAGCGAAACAAATTTATGCAATTATGGTCATATATGCGGCTCTCATAAGTCTTCTGGTCCACGGATTATGCGGTGAACAGGGAGGACTTCTATGTCTGCACTTCTAGACGGGCTACTTTGTCTGTGTTATAGATTAACTTTATGTAGTTTCCAACTACATGTATAGATGGATGCTACCAAAAAATAATCACATGACTTCGTCACGCAGTGCTATACTTAATATGTTATTCCGTCAGTGTTGTTTTCATCATCATAACACCGAGAAGCTGCTTTATTTGTGCACCTAGCTTATAAATAGGCGTGATTAACAAATGAAAAAGAGCTCGATATGTAATGCAATAGAAGCTTTAGCAATTATTCTAGCATATACGGGAGTTGTTCCATTACCATATTTACCATTAAATCCTATATACCAGACAATACAGAATTTTAAATTTCTCTTGCTCCTGCAACACGTGTTTGATTAGGAGAATATTCATTGTATTTGTTCAAAATATGCTAATTTGTAAACAAAATTCATAGAAATATCTTGTTAAACTTAACACCCACATAGTAGTATATACCACCAACTGCTTTATATTATGAAAAATGCTTGTAACCATGTGTACATGAGAAGACGAAACGCGTAGGTATACGTGACCTACGGTGGTGTATCTATATTGTGCGACTGGTTAAATACAGTGGGTTTGGTGCTAATTTAAGGCTAGCAATCGTGATTTAATGCATTGCTCGATAAATATTTGTTTAGTTGTAGAATTTATGTACATATTGCAAAAGCTGCAATATGTTCATAGCTGCATAGAAATAATTTACCTTCGAGTGTAGTGTATCCCAATCTACTAGAAGTAGGAGCCGCATATCTAACATTGTTTTCCCTATATGTGCTTTACGATTTTCTTCTAGTTAGTCAGTTTGTGGTCGCGTTCTGCTGGTGATCATGGAAGGTCGTAGCGCGTCAGTGCACGTAACTGGCTTTAGTTTTGCTACATTGCGTGACTGGCCAAGTAAAATAAGATTGTTGTTTATATGAAGCTCGCTATTATGATTTAAATAAGAGATCTAGATATCCATCTGAATTAATAAAGTATTATTCATAGATGCCCCATATTTAATTACGCTCTATTTTTAAGACCAAAGTCTCTCTCTGATTTATTAATATCTCGCGTCTAGCTGGGTTCATTAGTAAGACTGAAACCAGCAAAATACAGTTAGTTGCTTAATTTTTAGTAATAACAGTCCATCAGAAAGACAATTTCGGCTTACCATATAGAAAGATAACCAATCCAAGATAGAACTTGAGTTAACCATCTAATACAAGACACACATTAAAGTGTTACTTAGAGCCATAGCTATTGTAGCTGCTATTAATTAAAAGAAAACACGCATAGTAAGAGAAGACCCATGAAAGCAATAAAACACGACGCTTTCGAAGAAGAAACGTATTGCTTCGTATGTCTTATGTAATTTATTCTCAAGCATAGTGTTTGGTTAGACAACAACAGCTGCAAACCTGGTGGCAGGAGATCAAATGATCGACCGCAAACCTGTGGACCAAATTGAAGTTCCGACTATCAAAGCCGAGCTGCTCTGTAGGTAAAAGACTTTTTTCTATTGGCCTGGGTGTCATTTTTCTTCTGGAAATTGAATACAATTGTTCTATAGAACAAGGTTTTGTGCATTCAGATAAAGACGGCAAACAATTTTTTTTGATATTCACAACTATCAACCATGTGTCACGAATTCATAAATAAGAGAATCGAGTGTTTAATCACATAAACAATATATATATATATATATATATATATATATATATATATATATATATATATATATATATATATATATATATATATATATATATATAATTTATTCATAGTTTATCAAGCTAGTTGTATTAAAATCAAGCTTGTATATGTTATATAAAAAACATTTTCCATTTTGTTTATCTAGTCCAAAATAATACATTATATGATAATAATATATTAGTTTTCCGTCGTGTTTTTAAGATAAATTTAAAAGCTCGAAACACGTCAGTACGTGCGATTGACTGCAGTCTTAATATGTGCGGTTGGCTAAATTAACTGGGGTTTCGGTTTTTATCCAGTTTGTAAATATTATTTTTTGGAACATTTTGCAGGTAAAATTAACATAAAGTTTCAATTTTACAGTGTTTTGCTTTAAAGGCTATGCAGCGCTTATCCCATATGCACTTTTCTCAAGTGATCGACGTTATCAGTTTTGTCTCTTTAAGTAACGCGCGTGGGCTTGTTTAGAAGGCATTGACGCCAGAATTTTCCTCTATTTAAGTGTATCATTAACAAAAGTCGTACAACTTGACCTGCCTCCTAATATAATGTTTTCGTTGAAAATGACTTTAGCAGATTTTTCCTATAGCGTACAATATATAGCTTGTTTCAAATGGTAACGCTTAAGAGTATCAATTATATATTTAGAAAAAACATTAAACGAAATGCTGAACAACACTCGAAGTTTTCTTGAATAGAGGTTTTAAGCTTGATTCGACAAATATTTATCACTACCCGCAGAATTACTGTTTGTTTAATACTCAACTTAGCCCACAGGTGTAAAATATAACGATCTTAATTTCTTGCCTTATGTCAGTTATTGCTAATGCTTTATCTTTAAATAGAATCAGTTATTAAATTACTGAATACGGGCATAATATACCTGAAAATGAGTTGTATTCAAAATTAGATATTGCATGCCTTCATTAAAGTTAAATTCAGTTTTGGATACATTGAATTTTTATTTTGTACGTACGAGAATGATAAAGATTAGATATTCCAATATTATAATTAGATCCTTTATGTATGATTACCAGGACTACTAACCAGATTTAAGATTCACAATGCAAAGTTTGCAATTTAATTTTCTTTGGTCAGTTTTTTGGTTCCTGAGGATGGTCAAAATCCAAGAATGTATGTCAGTTGCATATGTAACTGAAATTAGTTTGGTTATGTTTCTTTACTGACTAAAAACTGAGATAGGCGCTTGCTTCATGTCCAATTCGAGAATTGAGGAAACCGTTTAATAGAGGTAAACTCTTATGAAAAACATATTCTGAGTCCTCGGTAATGGTCTCTTCAACTAATAGAGGTTTTTATTTGCAAATACACAAATAATTATATATATGTATATATATATATATGTGCGTTGTGTAACATTCCAAATGTTGGAACGAAAATTAAAACTAATTTATGTATTATAGTCTTTACAAACTACTCTTTGGTTCACGTGATTTTTAATATTTAAAAAATTTCTGTAAATAAATAACGTGGTTCTATAAAAATAAATAGGTAATATAAAATGGATATTATATATATATATATTGTCCATATTTTTTTTCTATATATCTTTTTATCATCCAAAGTGACAAACATCTGTAGCTACTTTTAAATTCTAGCGAAACGCATCTATCGATTTTAAAATTAAAATTATTCTCTTACTCTTAGCTAACAAACAAATTCATATTTGCCGAGTTGAAACTCATCGGAGGATTTTTAAGGAAAACCATGAAGATTTTGTCATCTTTGCTGGTCAGAAAGAAAATTTGAACATTTGTAAACATAATAATAACCACCATTTATTTAAATAAGGTACCCGGTTTTAACAGTTTTTCTGGTTACTTATTTTTCAGGAACTCTCTGTCTTCTTTCAGCATAAAGTTGGAAGGAATATATATTTTTGACGTTGATTCCTTTCGATTTTAAATGTTTATAAGATATTTTTAAAAAAATACTTAATTCTTAATCATGATAGATACCACACAAAACACCCTGTCAATTATGATGTCGAAATTTTTTCTAATGTTATTTGGATTTCATGAACTTTTATCCAGCCATAATATCAAATAAATTTCATGTATCCATATCAGCTCAACTAATTTTCTTATCAACTACAAACACAACCAAATATAATTTTTCAAAAATATTATAATCATTTGGATATCTGTGCTATAAGGTTCCACATATTTTAAGAAATGGTATTGAATTCTATCGTAAATTCGTAACTTCTTTTGACACAACTGATAAACGTATGAGAAAAGTTTAAATTATTTTCTTGTTATAACTGCACAGATATAATTCAGCAGATGTTTCCACTCAAGTAGAATGTTTGCTAGACTGCTATGCCTGGCAACCACATAACTGAATTTCTACGTGTTTTATATGCACATTGGTGTGATTTTTGTCGGCCAATTCTCAGTTGAGCTCTGGTGATGACTATAGAAGATCTATTGATGTTAGTTTTACTATGTTGCGCGACATAATTAAGAAATTTGAATTTGTGTTTATCTCAAGTTCAAAGACTTGACTTAAATGGTTCCTTTTTTAAACAAATAAATAACACTAATTTACCTTGGAATAAAGTAAAAGGCCCATTCTAGATCTACGAAATAGCAAATAGATTTATTTTAGGTCTTTTGTTTGTATTGCGTCGTTATTTTGCAAAGAAATTTTATGAAAGAGAACGTGATTCTCCACTACATTTTATTCTTCCTTAGGTGTAACCAAAAGTTAATTTAAATATCTCTTGCAACAAATGCAATAAAAAGTTGGGAGATCTTGCTTATTAGTGTTTGTGCAAAATAAAATATATCTTGAATATATAGTGAAGAGCATTAGAATTTCCATTAAGCTGGCGAATCCTATCAAATATGTGTTAACTCAAATGAGAAATTTTATTATTCCTTACATTTCCACGTTTAAAGAATTCTAAAGTATACGTGTAGTGGATACATGAACCTTCAATGACCTTAAGCGAAATTTCACTCGTCTTAGGTTAATTAATTTAATTCGAATTAAGGTCTCCCTTTTAAGGAAGTCATATATTGATAAATGAAAAAAATTTTACATATGGCGAATCAAAACTTAGGGTTTTTTCATTTTTTGGTATTTTTCATCCATTGCGGAAGCACGCATTAAAGTGCATTTCGTATTGAAATTGAAAAATTAATATTTAAATCCAATTCCCAAGATGAAATATCTTTTCTTCGAATTCCTTAATAAAGGAAGCGACTTTTGCTAGCTATATTTCGCAGAGTAGGGTAAGTCCGTTTTCTGCTTTTGCGAATATATTCTGTTTGTATTCTATTATAAAAATTCTATTTTCACTGAAAGAGTAAAGCTTTAACATTTAACGAAGCTTCTTATTTTTTGATCTAGTAGAAACAGCTGATTTAACTTTCGGAAATCACTAACCAAATTCCGAGCTGCCCTATTCACTTCGTGATTCTGAAGCTTTACGATTTTTATTTATATGCCATTTTATTGTAAAAAGTTCTGCAAAGAATTGGGACACCCGTCCTAATTTTAATCTATTTTCCAGCTGGATCTGAATTTAAACGGTAAAGATGTATGTATATTATGGAATACATCTTCCAAAAATACTCTTTGTATAAAATTGCTGTTAACCAAATAAATGCCTAGAGTTAGAAATGACTTTAGTTGTACTTCAATCGCAAGTTTTCGCAATGTAGTATTGTGACGGCTGTTAAAGCATCTGATAATTTTAGATTACATAAAATCGAGCATTTAATGAAAGTGGAAAATTATTATGCCTTTTACATTAGGCTGCTGTTAGAGAGTTTGTGTGTTAGTTTAAATAATTAGAAATCTAAAGCCAATCTATTAACCTCCATTATTCTAGTGTAGACTCTATATCCAGAACAGATAATTTGAAATGATTTTCATTGTAGAGGATGATAAAATCTAATCATACGATTTATAACGTCATTAGATGGCACTAATAAAGGCATTAGTATAAAACGAATGGACCGTAGGTTAAATTGACTTAATTATGAAGTATACACAGCGAAATAGCATTGAGACTATGCCTAACCGAAAGACTGTATACATTAATAGGCCCTTCAAATTAGAAAAAACATATGACATGGTTAATTACTAAATTTAAAAAAATGACAAATAAAATATGAAAAACGGAATTTACACAAAAATTATTAAAAAAACTTAATTAGTAGGCAAATTTCGATTTATTCCAATTATGCAAATTAAAATATAGGCTGGATAAGTAGGTTGCAAAGAAAACATAATTAGTTGTGATTAACATAACTGACATAGGTTTGAACTTCTCAATAGCTTGAAGAATTGTTTCAAAAATCACATTTCGGATTAAGTAGACTTCACGATAGATTATAATGTATAACATGAAAATTATCTGCGTATTGCAGAAGCAGTTATTTGCATTTTTTCTGCAATGTCAAATTGAAAACAAGACAAATACATTAAACTTACATTTGTGAGTTATTTTTATATGTTTTTGCCTTTGCATTAGTGTTTTATGTTTCTTGTTTTCTGTTGAATAACTTGGCAATGAGATCAAAATTTTGCGATTTTAACATTTGTTACATAAACTTCTAGATATTTAAGTTGAGGTGAGATGTAGCGTAAGAAATTAACTATTATTAAGTATCTAATATTAACATTATTAATGATTCTTTCAGCTTCTATAAAATCTATGAAAGTAAATTACCACATGTAAAAACTAGATGAAACATGTTTTATTTTGCATTCAGTACTTTTTTTACTAAACCATTAGCTAGAAGCTGCTTTAGCAGTTTACTAGCTAATTCCTATCTCTCATTGAGCCGTTTTCGTTCTTTCAATCAGTTTCATCATGTTTACCAGGAAACACCATAGAGTTTATAAATTAATAATACTAATGACATAAGGCATATAATTATTTGTTTTTCGAGAGCGCAAAAAATAACTTGCGTTATCAAATCACATAAAAATTATAATATTACTACTACTACTAGCTCCCAATCGGACGCGATATGATAAACAAATTTTAATGCTTCTATTTTGAAATCCGTTCCAGGCTTTGTAATTTCTATTTTAAATGAATTGTTTGATTTTTGAATTAACAAATGAAAAGGGCATTTAATTAATAAATCATTGGTTACTCAGAAAGGTTAAAAAATCTGATTCGAATATTTCATTTAAATAAACTCACAATAGATTTTGGAAATACTATAATTATTCTGTGAACGAAACTTAATTTTGCAGTGATTTTCAAGTTAGTAACTAAACGTTTTATATACCATTTTAAGGAAATTATAGATAATATATCAGCAATGAACAACATAACGTTTTCTGCATCTTGCCCCGTCTATACACTAGTTCCGACAATTAACAGTACCATTTACTATTCGAAATAGTTAGGTATTTGAATGATCTTATATTTACAGTTCTGCAATATTTTCGCCAGAAATGTTTGTTGCATTTAATTATTGAAATGTGAAACTAAACAACGCAGAACAACTGTCCTTCAAACCAAGTCACTGTGAAGCAGAAAAGTGAAAAATACGTAAAATCCTATACCTATTAATATATAGTTTATTTTCTTAAATATGCATTGTCTCCGAAAAGCGTAACATTTATGCTTAGCTTCTAGTGGATATGTTTTATAAAATTTCGGTAAATTTTGGTAAGTTGCATCTATAAATGTATAAGTGGCTCACTCTGTTATCAGTTTAAACGCAAAAGAATACCTTTAGATAGTTGAGTGTGAGAGTTACTTAATGACCTAAAAGGAGAATTTTTTTCTAGATAATACAAAGGCATCTGTATATTGGCATCTATCGTATCGAATACAAATTAAATTAGGCTGAAGGCATTTAAATTTTTGTTGATGATTCATTCCATAAAGGGAAAGTTCTATAGCTAAGTATATAATTTTAGCATAGGCTTCTTAACACTTTAAATCATTTCAGCGAAAAGTTCCTTTCGATAGCTAATCCGTGTCCATTTTCTAAACAAACAAAAACAGCAATAAATAAAAGCACAGAAAACACACATACACGCACACACACACACACACACATATATACTATATATATATATATATATATATATATATATATATATATATATATATATATATATATATATATATATATATATATATATATATATATATATATATATATATATATTAAAATGTAAAAGTTTAGAACGAAGAAAAAATACATTATTTTTTATCCAATCAAATTATATTTTGAGATATCTCAACTATCAAAATTTCGTATATATAAAGCAAATTAAAAACAAAAGTTATGAAATAAGAAAAGCATTTGCACGCTAAATAGAGTATTTTTGATTCTCAAATAGATGATTCGCTTATCATATGTGTGCGAATAGTTCATATAAAAGTTTCTGCTGCTTATTGGCTCAGTGGTTCAAGAAGCAGATTCAAACCCTGTCCAAGGAAAATTCTGGACATTGCGGAATGAGTACCCAATGTGAACGAAACTGATCTACTGAGGGAATTGCCTTTTCCACACAATACAATAATTAGTTTATACTGACAAATGTATGCAAATTATATTTCAATTGTTTATATCAAGACCGCAACCTCGATTAAATTAATTCTTCTTAAATACAATCAAGTGTATTTGTGAAAAGCTATGCGTCCGATTAAATTACGAAGGGTTGAATAAGAGACAATATATTTATAGTGAAATAAATAAATGTTACGTTCTATTGAATTCATAATATTTTATTACAATTTATAGATTTCGTACACTCATACGGTTTATTATCTTCTAAGTTCCCTCGATTTTTAGGATTTCACTAACAGGTTATTTTATTCCATTCTTCGTTCCTTTATTGATTTTCTGTTTAACTATGTTCGTTGTCTGAATATAGCTCTATAATTTTATTATTTAGCTTTGTTTTACTAGGTTTTAATTTTATGTAACTTTTCATAAAGAAAATCTGCATTAAAACATAACTTGAATTGTAGATATTTAATTTTATATTATCCAGTATTTTTTATTAGGTTGAAATTTCATTTTATTTAAGAGGGATTCGTAAATGTTAGTTCGGTTCGCTGCTTGATAAATGATGTTGTTGCATGAAATGCTTTTAACAGATTCGTGATTTAATCTTATGTTTTTATCATAATCTAAATGTCATTTTTAGTTTAACAATTAACACAGAATTTATGGGAGCAGTATAGCTTTGCATGTCTACTATTTATGTTTGTAGGCGACATTTTATATAGGCATACAAATTAATAAAATTGCAGACATGAAGACACAGTACATCTGCTATAGTTTACACTGATAGAAATAAATCTGATCTTAAGTAAATAGTTTAACAAATTTTCATCTAGACGCCGTGCCCGCTTGTGTTTGTGATGTGGACTTTCTGTTGAAATAAAGAGTGCGGATCTAATAGAAGTTAGTACACTGGTTTATCGAAATATCAACATAAGAATAAAAATGTATGAAACTATTCTGGTGAGTGCTTAAAATAGTTTTCGATGCCGAAGTAATTGGTTCCTTAAACGATCATACAATGCAATTTTGTATTAGGTGTTGCACACCTAGTAACAAATTAGTTCATCCAGGTGGTGTATTTTGTACTAACAAGCAAATGAATGAGACCGCTATTCTAAATATCCAGCTGGAAAAAAGTTGGGCGGTTATTGCTCCTTTAGAACTATCAGATAAATATTATATTTGAGGAAAATTTTTAAGAAAAGGAGACTTATTTACTATGCTGAAATGGAGATTTTTCGTACAGTTTAAAGGTTGGCTTTTATAGAATAAGATCAACGTAGGAGAATATATTGAACGGGTTACTAATGAAATTTGACTTAGACGAAAGGCTTCAGGCAGGACCTACAATACTGAATGTGTTAAATTTATTAAATGCAAACATACGAGCATTTCAGTTTCATTATTCTGCAAATTATAATCTAAGCATACTTCTTAAAACACACATGATCAACGAAACTAACGAATGGCGGATTTATGCCAAGATATGATCGATAGTAAACAATTTGCAACATTTCCTTGTGTTTATGAGCTTTCGCCTTTTAATTGATAATGTCAGTTGTTTACAAATTTACATTTTAACGCGTTTATTTATTCCAAAGTCATTATTCCACCGACGAATTTATGAAGGAACCATTTTTTGTCCTTACTCACCTTCGTTTTAATTCGGTGATCTGATAATATTAAATTGGGCTAAATAGTAACGAGATGAAGTGAAACTGTTTGTTTACGTTAAATACCAAAAAGACAATGACACTAGAACAGGAAGAAATTTACCCATAAACACCCAAATGCGTACAATTAATGTGCGTTGAAATAAAGAATCTCTCAAAACTGTTTGTCAACCGCTCTGGGGATGTTGCAGATACCGGTTTAACAACAAGCATTGAGTTCGTGACAAATTTTAGGTTGCACAAAGAAGAGAAAAAGGAGAAGAATTTGAATGAGAGCAGTATCGTCATGCCGGTTGGTGTCTAGCTACGTGGTTGTCATATTGATGATTAGCAAGCATCCAGAAAACCCTATCGTATAAGGGAAATGACCAAAGAATTGTCGCTTGCATTGTGGAACAATTTTAGTTAATTAGAACTGCATTCTCATTTAGTATTTATAGCTCAATTTAATTCCCTGCGTGCCTCGTTTGTGATTTAATGTGATTAACAACCATCGGATCGACTCTTTAGTATTGAAATGAACATTTATATAATTGAACGAACATTGGTTGCGTGGTTGGTGATAAAGAATAATTCGATTCATGGTTGTGATCTTGATATAAATACCCGTAACATTATTTACATATATTATGTCGGTATTAACTAAGCATCATATATTTTGGAAAATGCTAGTGAACCAGTAGATCGGTTTCTTCCTTATTGGGAACCTATCAAGAACTGTCCAGGATTTGTCGTGGAAAGGAATCGAACATTGGCATGTCTAATTCAGATAATTATATGATGCAAACGGAACATAAATTGTCCTAAATAATACTTCAATTAAACAGATGAATATTAGAGAAAATCCTTTTTAGTAAATTACATAGCTTAAGTCAAAAATATTTTGACATGTGACAATAAAATTTTCATTGATCAGTGTGAAATTTTAGCATATAATAAATGATTTCAGATAAATATCTTGCTTACAAATTTTGTATCTTACTGTGTCTATTGATATAAATTTATATTTAGTCTGTTCAAAAATATTGGAAATTGGGTACTCCTGCTAAGGTCAAGTAAAACATTTAGGGCATAAAATAATCACAGTTCAGGTTTTTAGTTGAATTATATATAATAAATAAAATATGTCAAACTATGTCGTACAAAAACATAACCAACAAGGCTTGAAAAACGACAAACGTGTCTAAAAGAATAATAAAGTATTTATGGAAAAAATAATCATATCATATATATATATATATATATATATATATATATATATATATATATATATATATTCGTGTGTTTTTTGTTGTCATTATAAACCAAACAATGCATAAAATGACAAAGTAAATTCGAGAAATCCACTGATTTCAACCTTATAGGCACTATTTAAGGATTTCAACGAGTTCCAATTGCTCGGATTCGAACCAGAGGGCATTTTATTTAGTCGCGCATCTCGTTCACTACATAACCAAATCCGCGCGATCCAAGCAACTTTCAACTCCTTTTCAACTTTGTTTCTTGGCCTGTATTTCGTTTAGATGGACCAAATTTGGCATTGCGGTTATCCTAAAATTCCAACTAGCTATTCTATATTTATCATTGGAGAACAAACAGAACGCCTGCTATAGAAGTGATAAGACAATCTATTATAGCAGGATGTTTATTGACTGTGCAAACTGAACATTTTTAAAGTTATTACAACCAATTAACAAAGCAGACCGTTTTCGTCCGGCAAGTACTTGAAAATTGCTTAATATGGACGAGTTGGGACTGTTTGATGGATTACATTGACCAAATATTTATTTATATATTTTATTGACAGAATTCATGTAAATAAATTCTATCAGTATTTTTTTACGTATGTAAATCCATGTATATATACATTTATTAGTACATTATATATATATATATATATATATATATATATATATATATATAAGAAAAGCAATGGAATGTATATTCAACAACATATTATATTAAATACATCAGATTTTTGTAGACCAAATATAAATAACAACAATTTACACAACCACATGTCTAGAACGCTATTTGGCAGGAACTTTACAGAATGCAATATTGATTTTTTCGGAAATATCGTCCTAGAATTTCCACATTCATTATGAATTACATGAAAGACTTTTAAATTTTACTATAAAATAATTTCAAATAAGCAAACACATTAATTCGCAAACAATTGAAGACTAATTTTTTTACATATTACAAAATATAGTTTTAAATAACATAGAAAATATTTTCCGATATGTTCATATGTTTTTAATTAAAAAACTTATTTAAATTTTAATCTTTATTAGTAATATTAATATGTCTACTATTTTTAGTATTAGTAGCGTAATAAATATTATATTTATTATCATTATAATGCTATAATTAATATTCATATTATTTTACTATTATTTTTTATTATAACAACAACTCCTAAAGTTATTAGTTATATTTATATAATTACTAGTAATGTTATTATTTTATTACATAATTTTTTTATTATTATTTTATTACTAGTGATGTTATTATAATTATTTCAAATTTTATTATTATTATTATTATTATTATGATTTATATTACTGTTATTATTACTTTTAGTAAAGACATTATTATTATTATTATTATTATTATTATTATTATTATTAGTAGAAGTAGTAGTTGAGGAGGTAGTAGTAGTATTAGTAGTTGTAGCAGTAGTAGTAGTAATAGTTGTAGCATTTTTGTATTATTATATTTAGTTATTTTTATTGTTGTTTCTTATTATTAGCTTCATAAATATTGTTTAAAAAAATCGCAAATTATTAATAAATATTGTTTTCTTAATATAATACTAACAATAAATAACAAAGTCTACCTGATTTTGAATATCCTAGTGAGAGTAATTGTGGTTGAATGAATGTCTACTATTTTTAATTTAGAATACATGCTTTATTTCATAAACATGGCGAAATTTATTTTTCGCAAAACTTTTCCGCTTTTGAAATTATCCGAATTTTATGTTATCTTTTTTAAAATAAATGGTGCATCTATATAAAAATTTATTAGCAAACACCAGGAATATATATATGATTTAGCTGAGACTAGAATGTTGCAGTAAAGCAGGCGTTTAATTTAATGAGTCAATATATTATTCGTGAAAAGTTTAAATAGCATTTCTAAGAAATGAATTGTAAACTTCAGAAATTTGCGGACATTTAATTATCTAAAATACAGAAATCAATTTACACGATAGCTATCTAATGAAGTCAACGCTCGTAACCAATAGTATTCATTTAATTTTTTGTATAATATTTCATTTCTGGAATAAAAAACTGTAAATATGAAAAGCCTTATTTTTTTTAAACCATTACGCTTAGTCATAATGAAATTATTCAGTCATATAAAATATACCTATAAAATTTATTATATGAACGTTATGAGTGATGTAACGGAATACACAGCTGACGTTGTCATCAAGTCTAGTATATGTTAATTTTTTGGCGTATGAACAAAAGAATGACCTTCACATTGTCTTTGTAAGTAGACTGCGTTTAACTCACAGCAAAGATAGATTAGAACTGCTTTTCTATATATCAAGTTTGCGAGCTTGAAATAAATACAAATCCCACTGTATCTAACCAGCCGTCGAACAACATAGCTAAACTACAGTTAATCACACGTACTGACGCGTTTCGGCCTTCCATGGTCATCATCAGGTTACGAAGACAAACTGATTATCAAGGATCACACCGCAAAATGCATATATCTATATATATATATATATATATATAGAGATATAGCTATCTATATATATATATATATATATATATATATATATATATATATATATATATATATATATAAATACATATGCGTTCTCCGCAAAATAACAGTACATAACATGTTTGGATATTAAGCACATGTTCTCCCATTTGCCAGCTATGTTTATACTAAAATGTACTTAAATCCCATTATTAGTAATCGAGCTGTCAGACCAGTGTATGGTTATGTGCCTCTATGGAATTTGAATAAGTAAACAATGTTTGACTGTTCGATTGTGGAAAGCTTATCCCTTTCATGTATGTTAGGTAGGCGTTCAGTTTTAGCCAAAAAGCGTCAGTTAAACATAAGCAGCCAAGTTGTCATTGCTTTCTTAATTCTTCAGGTAATTACTTTGGATACAGCGTCCACTTTAAAAGATATTCTAATACATGCTGACTTTTGAATGATTACGGCTTCTTTGTACTTTAAATTCTGTTTGTTATTGCGAACTAATATATATGCAAGTATGTATTAGGTGTTGCGAACCTAGTAACAAATTAGTTCAGTTTTGACCAGAAGGATAAACCAAAGGCAGCATGAACTGAAAGTATAGTCCCATGCACTTTTGTTTCGTGCTTACTGGCGACTCATCAGTTGCAGCCGGTATTACGCCCTTTAACCACTATATATCTGGGTGAGAAATGTGGGATAATAGGACGGTACAATCTCCTAGACGAATATGTAAACGTATAGTAGTGGAGCTAATATCCTATAAAGTCTCGAAAATGCGACTTCCACACTAGCACACTCTATATAATATATATACCGAGTCTGTAATGGATACTAACACTATGGCTATTGAGTCTGTAACCCATGCCAACTTTATAGTACATTCCGTTCATGCTCTCTTTGGTTTATCCTTCAGGTCACAATTGAACTAATTTGTTACTAGGTTCGCAAAACCTAATACATTCTTCTTTGTCTTTTGTGGTTGTTTATGCATCATGTTTACTTTTACGAACATTCCATGATACTCGTATTCCAATAAAGTTCTTTTGAGTACTGCCAGGCTTTGGAATTGTAATACTTCAGAACAAGTCTTCTTTAGTAAGATGGATAACTAGTACATCTTTTCTGGGCAATTAGCACAGTGCAGAGCATGCCTGATTTAGCATCTTGTTTTCTGAATAGCAATACCTAAAATGACGAAAAACGCGTTAAACTGAGGGTTTTGAGCTCACAAGTAAACTCAATTCGATGATTTAATTTGTTCGTTTCATGTCTTTTGTTTCTCAATCATAAATTATGATTATGATGTGCCATTCACATATCTGAGGTATGTACCAAAAATACTCAGAGATAGGTGGGTTTAGTTTTGATTTTTCCCAATATTAGATGCCGACAAGCAAGTAGACTCAATAACGAACTGCCAATGGCCACAACATAACCTTTGAATGTGCATTAAACGTCAAACAAAATCTTGATTTATCTTCTTGTAATTTTACGATTTTACTTTATTTACAAAATTAGAATCGTCACCAAATCCAATTGTACACATTTCAATTTGCACAAGCTTTATATTTAAACGAATATGAGTTTGGCGGGCGGTGATAACAAATAATATAATCAAGGTTGTTATCTTGAAATAAACACTTGACTTATTATATATGTGCATGCGTCAGTATAAATTAAGTTTTGTATAGTTTGGGAAAGGCAATTTATCCAGTAGACCGGTTCATAAATAAACAGATGCTTATATTAAGATCGCAACCTTAGGGAAATCTTTTTAACTGTTTGTTTTTCTCTCGCCATTTCATGTTAGGTAGTATTGAAACAGAGAAATAGTATTTCTTCGTTATTGTTTGTTTTATCCGCATTTTACCAGCGGCATACCAATCTGAGGTGTGATTTACTATTCATTCCAATTTAATATGTTATAGAATTTGTGAAAGTAACACTTATCAAAATAAAGTCAGTCACAGATATAAATAGTTATCTTAGAATTAGTATTCTGCGTTCAAGATATACTGAAAAGGAATTTGTAGTTGATAATGCATTTACCAGATTAGACATTAATCTTAAACGAAACCCGAGAAAAACTACCGATAACTGCCTTTACGTTATTTCAAACACACCAGTTTTCAATATCATGTCAGCAACATTTTTTGGTAGACGATTTCTTAAATTTTTATGTTCTACTCTGCGCAAAATATGAGCTGTTGCTAAGCAAAGCGCGTGCACATTTGCCCTGCCAAATTTAATAGACTTATCAACAAATATTGGTTTAAAGAAAAAACGTTTTAATTAGATTATTATCAGAGAATCGACATTGTGTAATTAAGCGAACAACGAAAGTGACCAATATTTTTTCAGTTTTGATTTTATGAAATCTTTTAAAATATTCAGATTGACTGTCATATTTTTAGATGAAAATTTAAATTTTCCTTTATCACCTTACGAACTCTCGGTAAATTTAATCGAACTAAAGGTTAATCAAAATTAAACGAACATTGGTTACGTGGGCGGTGATAACAAATACTTTTTAATCAAGGTTGCGAATTTGATATAAACACCTGACATATTATGTACATACTTTTGTCAGTAATAACTAAGTTTTGTCTAGTGTGGAAAAAACAATTCATCCAGTATACCAGTTTCGTCTATAATGACAGACTGATGGTGGTTAGCTGGAACTTTAAGGCTAAACGAATGCTATATAGGCTCCACTTAAATGAAGGGCTAACCAAGAAAAATTAGTTAGTATATAACTGACAATTGTGTGTAGTGTGGGATAGAGTAGCTCACTGCTTAGAGCAGTAGAATCAGCAGCAGACGTGCCAAGGTTCGAGGCCATTACGCGGCAGATTCTAGACAGTACGTGATGAGCTTTCAATAAGGACGAAACCAGTCTACTGGATTAATTGCCTATTCGCCACTATATTATGCATAGTTTATGCTGACATATGTATGTACGTAATAGGTCAAGTGTTTATATCAAGATCGCGACCTTGATTAAAATTGATTGTTATCACCGCCAGCGCAACAGATGTTTGTTTAATTATATAAGTATTTCAGACTAACAAAGTTAATAAAGGCCATTTATTTCGTGAATACCAATCATCTCTTACACTAGTAGATTATTGTTAAATTTTGTTTTTCTTGGCCAGTCTATAAGAATATCATGATGATGAAACTTTTGAATATTAAGGTTAGGTGCCTGTTGCTTTATGTAAAGGGCTTCATAAACAAGCACCTGACCTTAGTATTCAAAAGTTTCATCAACATGATATTCTTATCGACTGGCCAAGAATAACAAAATTCAAAAACAATCTACTAGTATCCAATCAAGAACAAACAGGCCCTCGACTAGATTCAACAAACATACAATTGGATTAGCAACAAACTGAATTGGAAATAACAGAGGCGCATACGGTGACGGAAGTTTCCAAACAATATGAGCATTTAACACAGAAATCCACACTGGCACTGTAACCATGTGGAAATAATAAATTTGCGCATTAAGGTGAAACGATCAACTACACTGGGAAAAATAGCACTTGTATATGTAAAAGTGAACAATGCGTACAAATAGTTAATTCTCAAGCCATCAAAACAATAATGACCAGATCTCAGATATCACTTTGCAATAGTGCGAGAATGATCTTTACATGCAAACACGCATACACACAAACACAGACGCATACACACTCACCAACTAGCCAAAACAAGAAACAGAAGTAAAAACGAATCAGATTTGTTACCACTAGCATAATCAATGAAAACCCAAAATGTATAAATATGTATGATTGTATAAGAGATGATTAGTATTCACGAAATAAATGGTCTTTATCCACTTTGTTATTAATGTGTTCTGTATTCCTAATTATAAATATAATGTGTTAAATTAAAAAGTCATGGATATTATAAAGAAATATATATATATATATATATATATATATATATATATATATATATATATATATATATATATCGTAAGTTGGCTTTGAAATCACATTTATAAATACGGTTTATGAATTTCTTCCTATTACTGCTGGAATGCGCATATGTATATGAGATGAATAGTGGGTTTGTGGCGTTCTGCCAGCTCCTACTGATGTATCATAAGTAAGCACAATATGTATGAGTAAAAGAGATTATGTCATTTGTTCATTTTGAATTTATCATATTCTTTCTGTCCTCTGTGAATAATGGGGTACTAAGTATGCAATATTTAGATAATAATTCAATATATATTAGTTCTTATTAATAAAACAAGCATAAGCAAAATTATCATTAGAAGTATTATTTTGTTAATATATTCTAATAACCTTTTATATATAAATTTTTCTCCAGTTTACTACATAAAGTACTGAGAAAAAGTTTATTAAAAATTGTTAAGTGCGGCAAAAGCATTTTTAAACAGAGGAAATATTTTCTAAATTAAGCAATACATATTAAATTCCTCCAAGTAGTAAAATAATAGATAACAAGGTGCTACCTAGCGTATTTTTAGAAATAAAGGAATAAAATTTTGGAGAAAAATAATATAAAATGTATTGGAATATGAAATAAAATGTGGAGATTATCGACACTAAATAACATTAATAACCGTAGGCAACAAGCAGAAAAACTAAATATGCAGCTGTAAAAATCAAAGAACAGATGGTTTTGATAAAAAGAGATAACTATCTTGTGCGAATTTATCACACTAGACTGAATAATATACATTAATTTAAGAATAAACGATACGTGCTAAACTGAGAGTCAAATTAAATTTGAATTACTGAAATGACACTTAGTTAAAAATTTAATTTTTTATCGAGAATCGGACTTTTAGGCGTGTTATTCTTCAGTTAGACTTCCCTATAATATGCGATGTTCAAAATTGATTCGTTTTTCTATCATGTTACTTTATAATGGTATAACTTGTAATTGTGTATTAATTTATGTTTGAATATTTCGTCTTAGTATTGAAAATGAAATCATTATAGAAAAAAAGAAATAAATTTAAATTAAATATTAAACTCAATTATGAAATAACCATGTACCAAGAGAATTTCATTTTTATGCTTAATCAATACATATTCCACGTTAATAATTGGGAAATTATATTGCCAATTGAAATATGGCGATGTCGGCCAAAGGATAAATGTACAGGCTCTACAAATTTCAATTATTTTTCTATAGAGATTTAAATAAACTTGTACATTAATTCATAAAATGACTTCAAGAAGTTTAAATAACTACAATACTGTACAGATCAAATATTTGTTCCTGAGCGAAGTAACTTTAGTTTTATAAAAGTTTCATATAATAAAATTATCTTACGTGATTAAGACAGAATGTATGCTTACAGTGTGCGTATTTTTTGACGTTGTCGATAGAGCGAGCAAATAGACGAATAGTTTTCCAAGTAAGAACATCTCACTACAATGCATTAAAAACCTAATTAATTTTTGGGTACTTGACTGAAAAGAGTTTTCCGTCGTGTTTCATAGCACAATGTGACATAATGTCTGGATTTAAAAGTGGTTTATTCACAGTCCCTCCATCTCATAAAAAAGAACAATGATAAGCTACTATTCTTCTTAAAAATGTTGTTATTTGTGTCATATATTATATAATAACAAGAATGATTATATTTCCGATATGGCCAACAAAATTCCACGGAACACAAACAATTGAAAAAAAACATAAAAGAAAAACAATTTTGTAATATCTGTAGCCTACTTATTAGATAAAGTAGACGTCCGTAATTAATAAAAAATGTAATTATTTTTAATGTGGTGTAGCAATAACCATAAATCTATATAAATCAATGTAAATACATTGGCCACTATAAACTAAGTGCTGCATAATGTAGAAGAGGAAAAGAGGTTCTTAGTTTATATTGAAATTTAACACAATGCTTTGATGACGTTTAGAAATGGTGTAAGAGATATTCTTACAACTGAATAAGTCAATTATTGAAATTAAGCTTCATTTATAATTGTTTTCGTAGGTTTAATGTTCAATTAAATCTTGATTTCTGGGTGTGTGTGTGAGGTGCTCTTGAGATGCGTAGATATGTGCCAATGTGAAAATAGGTCTTATTTTCCGCGCGTAATTAAGTAAAGCCAGCGAACTGGTTACTTTTATATTGATAAAATATGCTGCATTAAGACCTGGTTATTGTATGGGTAAATATTTTTCAACATATTTGATTCATTTGCAAGTTTTAATGATTGGTGTTGAAACTAATCCACACTAAAACGCATGCTGTTTAAATTTCTGATGTAAATGACATTCTTATTTTACAGTTATGCGCATTAAAAATGATACAATTTTAAGAGTGTCTATAAATGGATGTTCGTAATTTGTTGGACACTCGAAAGGCGATTATTATCACACTTTAAAAATCTTGCTTTTGTATCGAATAAATAGTGTAATAAATCTTAGCAACAGTTTGAAAATATAAAATATTGATACAAAAATTGGTCCTGCCATAGACACAAATGTAAAATTTTTAATAAATCACCATATAGTCGTAGAAGAATGAATGATCATGGATATGCCAAAGTTATATGATGCTAATTTTCTCTATCCGTTCACAAATTATAAAACACACGCAATTGAATAATTATTTTACCTAAATAAACTCAGAATTCATAGGCAATTAAATAAAAATAAGATGGAAATGTAAAGAATCTCACCAAACGGAACGCCTTAAAATTTATAACTAAATAAATCACATTTTTTATAATGTTAATCGAGATTCATTAGCCAATATATGTAAACTAAACGAAACTTCTGTAGTTCAATGAGTATGTTGTCTTTGGATTAAAGGGTTACTAATTATATGCATATATTTTATAATAATAAGTAATTAATTTTTATTGAGTTACAATGGTCATTTAGCACCACACCTGAAAATATCCACATAAATATCAAGAATAGGATTGTGTAAACATGCGTGTGTGATGGAAACTTTTATAATGGCGTTAAGATTGATAGAGAATATGCATATAACATAAAGCGGACAAAAATCAGGCATTATCTATATGTCTGTATACGAACGATAGTTCAAAATGGAGAGATTGAAATAAAGGTGAGATGAGAGAACACCTATCACTTTGTACAACATTTAAAAATATTAAATACATGTTAAAATGGTGTATCACAACGACGTACAAAAAAAAGAGAAATAGATAAATCAATAAATAAGAAATAAGCAGTTTAATAAAATAGGCGTATTTCTGAAAAGATTGCGCAGTGCGATCTCCAAATTTAGAATATTCACGTTCCTATTTCGTGGTAGTAGATATTCATTTTCAATTTCGCAAATATTGTATTGATCGCATTTCAAAGTAAGCAACAGATTAGTTTAGATATGTTATTATGTGTGTGTGTGGGTGTGTGCGTGATTAGAAGTTTGATGAAGGTACTGGAAGAATCGAACCGAAACTTTGCCACTCAACGATGATTAGATTTTACCTCATTTCTAGTGGGCAGTACGAATAATATAGAATCCTTCGGAGGGAAGTAACTAATCAGCACACAATCATCACAAATAAGAAAACGATGCGTACTTGGAAACCAATAGACAGAAATACTATCAACGAAAGAAAGTCTTGGATACACTAAATAAGAAAAAATACTGGTTGATTTTTAGTAGATTATGAAAAATTCTCGGTGCTTGCCTAGACTGCTCGACCAATGTGAAAAATTTTGTAATTTATTTTGAAAAAATGAAAATAGAATTAAAAAATCAATGCTTGTACAGGTGGTGGTAAAAATTCTTTAAATAAAGTTTGCGAGTTTGAAGCAAAAATCAATACCATTGCATTTAATTAGTCGTTGTACAAAATAGAAAAACTACCGAAAGTCGCACGCAGTGACGCGTTTCGATCTTCCATGATCATCATAAGAGTACGACGGCAAACTGACTATCGGGGATCAAACCGCAATACATATATATGGAAAGCAAAATTAGATATGCGGCTCTCACATTTAGTAGCCTCGCATACATTGTACTTGATTGGAAATGTCGGCTGCACAATTTCTATGCTGTCAGTTTGCCGTTGTACTCTGATGATGATCATGGAGGGTCAAAATGCGCCATTTCGTTCGACCGAAGGTAGTTTTGCCATGTTTTTCGACGACTCGTTAAATACATTGAGATTGGTGTTTACTACAAGCTCGTAAACTCGATTTAAAGAACCAAAATATAAATAATGGAAGATGTTCGAAAATAAGAACAGCAAAAACAATTTTACAATATTTTGCGAAAGGTTTTTATCCAAAAGTAACCTGATCATCGGATTTAGCACGGAGTAAGTAAATTTAAAAAAGCTGCATAATGCGAAACATCAGTATTCATTTTTAGGCATCAATCAATATGCAAAGTTGTGGGGTCAGATTTAGAAGAAAATTTCGCTACTGCTTTTTTATCAAGTTGAGGTTAATTTGTATGCTTTGCATAAAGTGGGTCTCAGCAGAAGCATTCTGTTGCTTACCTAGCTGTACTTTAGCACTTGTTTGTTCATTGTGATTTGTAACTGTGTTTAAAGTGCACGTTTGTGCTAATGGTGGCATATTCAACCTGATCACCTAGAGGTTTTGCTTTAAGGAGGAAAGCATGTGATGTGTTTGTAGTCGCACACCATCTTATTTACACAGACAAATAAGATAAAATAGTAAATACGCACTATCCTGAGAGGTATATTTGTATGAATGAGATGTAAATAATTATCGTAATTAACACAACAGAAATTTTCGCATCCCTGTGTGATTGTAAAATCAAATTGTTGATTTATGTGTGCCATGAAAATTATAATTCTTTGATTTCCAGACGCTACTATGTCAATAAGACTAGCTTATCCAGGTTTCCAAGGTGGACCCTCTTCCCGACTAGAAACATGAAAATTTTAACTTATTGCCATTTCACCTACTTTGTAATTGCAGTGAGTTTCGAGTTAACGCCCAAAATAGTGTCCAATCAGAGATTATTTATCTGACTTGTAAACAATTTGAGACATCATTGGAATTTCAGCGTAGCTTCGTGGGCAGGATGTGTAGGCGGATATTTTGATCAATTTTTCATCTAAAGCAATTTAGTTTCATAACAAGAAACAACAGACAGAAATAGTTTCCTCGAAATTTGACGCCTCCTGACTTCTGTTAGACTCTTAGGGCGGTATTAAATATTGCTTGCTATTCATTTTAATACTTTAAAGTTATTTTACATGGCAATTTTATTTTTCGGCTTTTGCAACATTGTTCTGGTCTGGTGATGTAATGATTTTTGCGGAGAAATAATATATATATATATATATATTTCTAATTAGGAAGAAAGAACACATTAATAACAAAGTGGATAAGGGCCATTTATTTCGTGAATACTAATCATCGCTATACAATCATATATATATATATATATATATATATATATATATATATATATATATATATATATATATATATATATATATATATATAAATATATATATAATTTTTGGGTTTTCAATTGATTATGCTTGTGGTAACAAATCTGACTCGCTTTTACTTCTGTTTCTTGTCTTGGCTGGTTGGTGAGTGTGTATGCGTTTGTGTTTGTGTGTGTGCGTGTTTGCATGTAAAGGTCATTCTCGCAGTATTGCAAAGTAATGTCTGAGATCTGGTCATTATCGCTTTTGATGGCTTGAGAATTAACCATTTGTGCGCATTGTTCACTGTTACATGTACGAGTGCTATTTTTCCTAGTGTAGTTGATCGTTTCACCTTGTTGCTCATATTTGTATTTTGCACATGGTAACAGAGCCAGTGTGGATTGCAGTGTTGAACGCTCATATTGTTTGGAACCTTCTATCACCGTATGCGCCTCTGCTATTTCCACTTCAGTTTGCTGCCAATACGATTGTATGTTTGTTGATTCTAGTCGAGGGCCTGTTTGGTCTTGACTGGATACTTGTAGATTGTTGTTGAATTTTGTTACTCTTGGCCAGTCGATTAGAATATCATGTTGATGAAACTTTTGAATATTAAAGTCAGGTGCTTTTTGTTTTATATAAAGGGCTTCATTAATAAATTATAATTTCTCTGATTTTGCTTTATGTAGAATTGTGAAATTGGTCGAATTGACAGGGTGCCCCGTTGCCAATAAATGATCGGAAATAGCTGATTTTCCTGAAGGTGCCAAGCCTTTGTTAATCAAATGTTGCTGGATTCTGCTTATTAATTGCTTCTTCGTACGACCGGTATATATGCTACCGCACATACATGAGAATTTGTAGACTATGAATGATTTGGAGAGAATTGGCAATTTATCTTAGGCATCCAACCTCATGATTCTCTGTGTACTAAATATCATATTCACTTTAACATAGGGAATGTTCTCCTTATTTATTATATTCAGCTGCCGTGCAATTATTGAGGCTGTTACGTCACCTCTAAATGGTAAGTTTAGGAAAACCTGCTTGTTGGTATCCTCTTTAGTGCGAATCTGCCGTGGTCTGATGTTGACATCAATGAAACGATCTAGATAGTTGTTCATTAGCACAATTTTCCTGAGGAAGAACTGGGCTACCTCAACAAAAATCTAATAGTATCCAATCAAGACCAAACAGCCCCTGAACTAGAATTAACAAACATTATCGGATTGGCAACAAACTGAAGTGGAAATAACAGAGGCGCATACGGTGACAGAAGTTTTCAAACAATATGAGCGTTCAACATTGCAATCCACACTGGCGCTGTTACCATGTGCAAAATACAAATTTGCGCAACAAGGTGAAACGATCAACTACACTAGGAAAAATAGCACTCGTACATGTAACAGTGAACAATGCGCACAAATGGTTTATTCTCAAGCCATAAAAGCAATAATGACCAGATCTCAGACGTTACTTTGCAATACTGCGAGAATGATCTTTACATGCAAACAGCACACACACAAACACAAACGCATACTCACTTACCAACCAGCCAAAACAAGAAACAGAAGTAAAAGCGAGTCAGATTTGTTACCACTAGCATAATCAATTGAAAAACCAAATTGTATGATATATAAATATATATATTTATATATATAAATAAATAAATATATATATATATATATATGTATGATTGTATAGCGATGATTAATATTCACGAAATAAATGGCCTTTATCCACTTTGTTATTAATGAGTTCTTCTTTCTAATTAGAAATATACTGTGTGAATATTAAAAGGTATGGACATTATATATATATATATATATATATATATATATATATATATATATATATATATATATATATATATATATAAGTGCATTTAAATAGGACAAGAAGATAATTAAAATAATAATATTTAGGAGCACGAAAATTGACCAAAAATAATTGCTACTTTTAATTTAGAAATAAATAGTGCGAGAAAGTATCAGTTTATTATAAAAAAGTATGCAAAACACACAAATGTCGATATAATCTAATCTACTTTATAATGTAGAAAATGAAATTAATTAAGAAGACCGGTTATGACCTTATTGGGAACTCTTCACGTACTGAATGTATGGATTTCAATATATACTAATTCTTACTAAAATTGAGAAAAACAAATACATCTGAACACCTGTAACTCCAGCAAATCCATACACTAAAAGAAATAGATGTCGCTTATCAATGAAGATTAATATGATTTGTATAATTTACTAGATTCCGACGTGCATTTCTAAACGAATTATGAATTTCCTTTATGAAACCAAAGATTTTTCCTTTAATGTCTTTGTAGTTAATGAAATGTGACACGCCAATAGCCTAAACATTCCCCGAATCTTCCAAATGTCTTTGTCACTTACATTGACATAAATCTGACTACACATCCGAGAGCATATTCGCTATTCTAATAAGTGCTTTTGTATATTTTATAGCACCAACTCCATGAGAAATTAATAATGATTGTTTTATTTTGGGATTATAAAAACAAGTATACTTACATATATATATATATATATATATATATATATATATATATATATATATATATATATTAGATTTCACTTCACCTTTATCTTAATATTCTATTGGTTTCCGATCAATTTTCACAAATTATTTAGCAGGAAAATGGGAATAGTTTATCAAGATACAAATATTCATTAAATAAATAAATCAAAATGAAAAATAAAAAAAACACAAATTTAGGCATTAGGCATGAGCGTCATTCGGTAACGGCATTGCACAAGATATGGCTTCTGTTTACAATGTTCTGCGCAACGTTCTTTTTCCACTTCAATCTCTAATAATGAAAGAATTTTCGTGCGTACGTTTTAAAAAATAAAACAACCGACGTGCTGGTACATTATGTTCTTAAACGTCTTTATACGTGTATTTAAATATGTACGTGCAAATCCAGGTTTATTTGGTGCCCGCCATTTTACTATATGCGCTGAATTATTATTTATATCAAGGTTGCGATATTGGTATAAGCATCAATCTTATTATATATACTTATATATATATATGTATGTATGTATGTATATATATCCGTATATACAATGCATTGTATCATGTAGAAAAGACAATTCCTCCAGTAGACCGGCTTCGTCCTAATTGGGATCTATTCAAGAAATATCCAAAATTTTTCCACAGAAAGGACTCGAAACTGAGCTCACCTGCTTCGGAACCTGTGATTCTAATCACAGGGATTTTTCTGTCCAAAACAAATTAATAAAAGTGCAATTCTAATTGTAAACATCATTGATTGGTGATTACAATTAATGTTTGACTTGCTTGCTAGAAAATTTTATTTTTGTGGTAAAAGTAATTAAAATTATTCTATTGGAAAGTATGAGAAAGTCAGTGCAGAACACATTAGTTTCCGAGACGATTCATATTTTTTTCTTCGTTATATTGCAAATTAATATATTTAAGAATTTTATTCTTGACGAAAACATTCATAATACATTTTACTTAACAAGTAGATTGATGCTTATCTAAAATTATCCGGGGAAACCTTAACCATTTAATCTGATACGAGTTACCTCCAAACCTATTCATAAAACAGTCAGGACAAGAAATCCAAAATGTTGTGTTCTTTTTGTTGTTCAGTGACTGTCGATTTGCAATAATGAACTCTAGCACACCTACAATTTCTTTTATATAACCCTTTTATATTGTGCGGCCAATAAAATGTGGATTGATATATAATGTATGGCACACCTAATAGACAGTATGTCCAATTAGGACTTAAGGTATGCATCATATTCATCATGAAAAATCAGTGCTAACTCGCATACCCGTTGTTTTATGCTGGCTTATGACTTATGAGTGGTATTTTTCACTACAGAACAGATCCACAATCAGTAGTAAAGTTAACTTTACATAATGTTTTCAGAAATGTGATATACGCACAAAAATTTTCAAGCAGGACGATAATATGACTTTGCAGATATACGAAACTTCATAGAATCTTAGGAAAACTAACGTTTAACGCGGTTACTACTTCAGGATAATCAATTACCTGGCGTTCGAATTAAAAATCGCTAAATTTCGCGTTTTAGCTAATGCTACTTTCTTACACGAAAAATGAATTATTTAGTCCTCTGAAGCACATATGCAGAAGAGGCCAAAAGTTACATAAAAAATGCAACAGCATTAGCGACAGTAATAATAGTTCTAACAAAAGTAATAGATGAAATATTTTAATTTTGAAACACACTCCAAAAGGCACAATGCTGTTATGTTATTCAAACTCGATTTATTAAAGAACGAATGCCATAGGTGGGGTTGTGAGTTGGTCTGTATGGCAAGCAATATAATGGCTAGCATTAATTAGATGTCTGAAAATATTAGTAATATGAACAGCAAATAGTACAAAATGGTTCTTAGCTAATGGTTCTTTGTGTACAGATGTTCGTCTATTTTTTCACTAAACCGCTGTTTCTTAATAAGGCAAAAATTTAAACAGCTTGGTAAATTTCGTCCTTTTATTGAAATAATAATAATAATAATAATAATAATAATAATAATAATAATAATAATAATAATAATAATAATAATAATAATAATAATAATAATATAATAATAATAATAATAATAATAATAATAATAATAATATTATAATAATAATAATAATAATAATATATTATCATTGTTTATTAATTTAGCAACAGAATCCAACACGACTGATGTTTTAATGACATTATATCACAATATATTAATGAGCAAACGTCCGAGCTGGAAGGTTGCATAATGGTTAATAAAGATAAAAAATATAAATTAGGTAATATAAAAGATTCAAATAAAATTATAAAATGCACAGAAAGAATAGCGAGGCACAGGCTCTAAAAGTAAAATTGTTACCCGTCCAGAACTTTTAAAATAATTTTCGAAAAATCAGGCCATTATCAGACAAAATTGCAGTGTAAAACTATACCACATTTATTGACAAAATATATGATGGGTTTGAGTTTTAATACCAGCTCCTATGAATTGGTTGCCAGTAAGTATGGGATTATAGCTTTTGATCAGGTCAAAATATTCCATTAATAACTTTTAAAGTATGAGCCACAAAAGGATAACATTGAAAGAAACGGATGCCATACCAGGTTTTCTTTAATGCATGTGGATTTTTAAGAGTTTAGACGATAAATATAAACCTGCAAAGATTTACTTATTAATACGAGCAGTGGATATGGAAATAAATTATATTTATTTTTACATATACTAAAATGATTTAGCCTAAATGAAAACAAAATAAAAACTATATACTTAAGCATTGTTCTTTAATCGAGTTTGCGATCTTGAAGTAAGCATCAATCCCATCGTATTTAACTGGTCGTCGAACAACATAGCTAAACTATCGCTAATCGCACGCATTGACGTGTTTCGACCTTCCATGATCATCATGAGAGTACGGTGACAAACTGATTAGAGAGGAATATACCGCATTGTTTACCGGAATGATTTTGTGTAAATTCCGTAAATTTTCGAAAATAAATGCAGTCGCTTTTTATATATATATATATATATATATATATATATGTAAGAACAAAACAATGTACTCCATGGAATAATACTTTATTAATAAATTTATTTCTACCAGTATCTACAGCTATTGTTCTGGATTCGTTAGTATATCTCGTTCATCCAATCCCACTGTACATATGTTGTAACCAATCTCCTCTTCGTTATGCTAGCCTTTGCTTTGCGCAATTTAGACCACTGCTTTTGCGCAATTTAGACCACTCCTTTTGCGTAACGTCATTTGGTGTGTCATCGCTTTCATTGTAATTGCGTCCGTAATTGATGTATGTGTCGTATTTTGCGAAGCGTTGGCTATTTATAAAGGCATGTCGGTTATGTCTTTGTTCCAGTCCAATTTAATTTATTTTTGAATTATTTTCTGCACGTTTAAGCAGGGCTTCAGCTTATTATATATATATATATATATATATATATATATATATATATATATATTATTCGCATTTTAACGTCTTTGTATAAATAGTATATTTTTAATACTTTCCAACCCGAAGATACATTTCAATTTAGGGAATGTGCAGCTGCTTTAAACACTTAATAAATGTTTTCATAATGTTCATTTTATCTTAATGCAATATTGACTTTGTTTGAGTTAAATTAAGAGGATGTTCCCCCTACATTTTTGCAATCGGTGTGGTCAACATTAATTGGATATATTTTGAAATATTACATGGCATTTTAGGATTAATTTATTACCTTTATTTTGCACTAAGACGATATTACAAGAGTGCAGTTTGCCTTTCACATTTAGAGATACGCTCATTATAGTCTACCAAAACAGAGCCTTTAGCACGAACCTCTGTAATTCCGTCTCATAGACGTTATGCAATGCCGCGTTTTGCGTACCCGGCATTGCAGAATATTAAAGTGGCACCCCGTAAAAATTAAAAAAATATCTGATAGATGTTCAGATTTACTAGCCAAAAGCTCGCTTTTTTGTTACCTCAAAATACTTTGTTCTTCGCTGTTCATAATCAATGATAAATGATATTACTATTTAATATTATAATTTTTTGAAATAATGTCTGTATCAATTAATATGTTTTAATGTGGAAATCATATATAGGTTCGCTTTAAATTAAAGAATTTGTATTTTTTTACAACACTATCCCTATTAGACATTTAAGGTCATACTCAAAAAGATATGAATTAATTTCACGGTTCCATTTATAAGATACAACTTTAAAAATGAAATAAAAATGCCTTATATTAATTCTCTCCTTTTTCTACATAATTCATTTTAAGAGATATTGTAATTCGCAGGCATATTTATTGTGAATACTACAGAAAAACGAAAACATACTTCATCCAAATATTTTAACTTATTTTTGAAATTTGCATATAGTTAAGGCAACTTTCAAATGCCAAATGATCAGATTACATAAATATTCTCGTTTTAGAATATGTTTTGGTTAACCAGAGATAAAGAGGAAAAATCCAATTTTATTATCTTATGATTAGGTTAACTTAAATTATTGTGAAATATAGATAAAAGAACAAGATATTATTTCTAGAACTAGATTTAATTGGTAGACTAGTTACACTGACAGACACGAGCACGGAACGCAAAATCGAAGGGGAGATCTTTATAAATGTCAGTAGGTGTATAAAATTAAACAGTTGATCAATATGCCATCTGTATGCATTTGATCAATGACAATATTCATTTCTGTATAAGATAAGGAATACCTAGTAGCAAATTAGCATCTACCATTGTCATCATGTGCATATGATACAATATCATATATACATACGTTTCATGCTTACATGTGACTCATCAGTTGACGCCAATACTACAACTTAAACCTACTATATATTTTGTCAATTAATATGGGATGTTATATTCTATTCGATTCAAGCTTTATTGAAATTACCCTCACAAAAAGTCTTCATCATTGAAGCTTTGAGGCTGATTTACTATAAATAATATATACAGAGTCCGTAAAAGCTACAAACAAAGTGTTTTTTGGGTTACGATGTTTGCAAAAGGTACTAAAGCAACGGTTTACAAGTTAAGTCAAATTTCTGTAAAATTGAGTATTTGAAAAAGTTCTAATCAACTAACCTTGAGTTGTCTTCAATAAGTGCAGTTTTATCCTCGTAAGTGTGTTTTCTTCCAAAATTCCTGTACAATATTTCGCATAACTTATTCGCAGGACCGCCCATCATGAAATTTCTTAAAAAATAGTGTTTTTTATATTTTATAAGCAAATTAGCGTAAATCAAATAGGACTGCGATTATCGGTCACGATAACAAGCATTTTCAGGCATTACTTTTTTGGAAAGGACGCCACTAAGGTAGACATTTAATTTACGATTTGTGGATGATAATTTTTTCATTTGGAATCACGGAGAGAAGAAGCAGAATTTTTTTAAATGCTTAGCTAATTAGTTGATTGATCTCTTATTCACAATTGCAAATGAGTCATTGGGTGAATTGTCGTTGCTTGATGTCAACTTAATAAGAGAGGATCCTAAATTCTGAAGAGATATCTATAGAAATTATACTTGCACAGTCATCCTTCTTAATTTGAAGTCAAGCCATTCGTATGGGATGAGATGTGGTATCTTAAAATAAACGAAATTTGGGAGCAGACATAACATATTAAGACAAATAATAGTGTAGACTACGATAAATATCCATTGTTAAGGGTTACAGATTCAAGAGAATAAAATTAAGAATGAATAATGTGATAATTAAATTTAATCATGAGTTAAAATACACTAAATATGATAGAACGCAGGAGGATCGTATGGTCATGGTATTACCGGGTTCTAAACTGGGCAGCAAATCGAAATATAATATACTAACGATTAAAAAATAAACCCTTACACTGGTCAATAAACTTCCTAACAAAAAATATGAAAGTGAGGTGTTCGAAACATCAGGATTGCATCAAATTTCATGCAAGAATTAAAAACTTATGCAAATAGATGAAAATATTCTCCGAATTTTGTTATATTTACGCATCATAGAAATTTTAATAAATCGTAAATTTTATATCATGCAGTAAAAAACTCGGCGCAAATAATTGGTATGATTTTTTATGCATATAGAATTAGGTCGACATGGTTGATCACAATGGGATCAATGGAATCTAAATCAAAAGTTGACGCAATGAATGAAACAGGACTGGGGGATTCACTGGGCGTATTTTGAAACACAGCATTTACGTATGGTTGGAAGAAAATTATGCTTGATTCAGAACAGGAAACTAGCCCCAGTAAAAGCTGAAGAGCAATAGATTAGAATTGAACATATGAAGGCGTAAAATATAAAAATAAAATATAATTATATTTAGCACAAAGAAAATTACGTGTAAGTAATCAATCTTTTGATCAATCCTCTTTGATAATTTAACATTTGTTTCGCGTTACATAATTAAGTAGGGTTACTTATAGGATAAACCACGTATCATTTACATTTCATGTTTTTTAGTGACTGGTCTTACAATATTACTTTAATCCTTTGTGCAGGTAATTTTTTGTAATTATATTATCTCATTTTACCTACTTTATTAAATTAATTTCTGCTATCGTCTGGCAATTTTTTTCTTGGCACAAATGTACAGTTAATATATCCGAAAGAATTGCCGTTCTCTACGTAACCATTGGTATAACATATCAAAAATGTAGAATAAACATGTTTCCAAACGCGTGTTATGTGGAAATGACATGTAATCCCTAAAGTTTTACGTAGATGAATGCACACATGCATGCGCTTACATTTATCTGAAGACTTAGCAGTTCTACAGGCATACATATATACACGATGAGAATTAATCTATTGAAACGAAAGAAGTTGTCATGGTTCACCGTACATTCACATGGATGAATGTACGCGTGAATTTAATTACGTTCAACTGAATTCGTCGTAGTTATACACACAAGTATGGACATACAAACAATGTTTATCTGGTGAAACGCCAGTAATAGTTATGCAATCAACCAATAAGTATAAATGAAAACGTTTAAACACAATTATACCTGATTTGAACTATTTTTTTACCTGGTGCGCAATACTTGATACACAATTGCTTTATTAATTAATTAAAACATATCTTATGATAAGCAGCCGTGCAAAAGGCTATACGAGGGTTATACCAAAATGCTGGAAACCTTTTGAACGTTACAATTTACAGACTGGCACAAATTCAATATTGTGACAGCATTAGGATTTAACTCCATTACTAATTCAATACGCACTGGTATAGAAGATTTAACCGTCCAAATGTCCAACATTTCTCGACCAAATATTTAGTGGGTATATGGCGAATTACCGACTCCTAATCAAGGTTCGCAGTTAGGCACGAAGCGCAAGTGCACATAAGATTATACCTTTCGACGATATTGAATTGGGTATACTATTTTGGTTAAATCTAACCTAATTTGTTGCACATCGAGCGATACCTAATACTAAAATGCGTTTATATTACTTCACTGGAAAAAGAAAATATAACAATTCTATTTGTTAGAATTGTAAACTAATTAATTTTGTCTTTAAAACTTTGTATGAGATAAGGTTAGCTTCAATAAACTTATGATATCAATCAAGCTATTCCGTAAATAGCCAGTAAAACTTTTAAGATGTAACTGAAGGTAGATTTAGTTAAATTTGAGTTTATTGAAATAATTGATTTTGTCGTTCATATCAAGTTCACCAAAGAACATTTAAATAATGTCTAAGCTAATGACCCTTAGAAAAAAGTATTTTATGGAAATGCGCTTTTCTGCCAAAGCATCAAAAGTGACTAAATGTCTCCTGAAAGGAGTTTGCCCCATTGTGCATAAAGAAGGTTGCTAGAAAGAAAATAATTCATGAAATGTTATTAATATTTTTACATTTCTTTGTATGATTTTATGGAATTTTTCTAAGAATTCTGGTTGTGTTAAGAGGAAACAAGTTCAGACGAAGACTCAATGCTTTCTATCCATGTTAGCTGCTTCTAATGTGAAAATAGTGGTTCACCTTTTTCTACAAGTTCCTCTTTTGCCATGTAATCTCAGATTTTATGATGAATTCTGCTTCTAAAGAGGATGTTCAAGTTGTTGTAGTTGTTGGTTCATATAAAAGCAAAATATTGATTATTTAATTATTTCACTACATCAGAGTGAGTTATAGTTTTACGATTTCCATCAGTGTCCTGAATTCTTGCGCCAAAGGTGAGAAGCCTAGAGTGCTCAATGCGTGTCCTATGACGTTTGCTTTGAACTACACGTCGCAAGCATAGCATGCAAATTTCGATTTAATAATAAACAAGATAGAAATATGTGAACATATAGAGAGTGTGAAAAACGGAAAACAATCGATAGCGTGCGTCATATCCAGTTCAAACTCAATTCCTGTACGTGCTTCTTCTGCTTGCATAAATCCGGCTGCAATTTGTTTTTCCATAAGGCTTCGTATGTGGATAGCTCCCTTTTGTTTTTGAATTCAGTAATTACTTTGAATGCTACGTCTGGAGAACTTACGTGCGATGTTTCGATGATGTGTTGCGCAATAGCAGACGTGTATTCACCATTTGATTTAAAACAGGCGTTTAAGTTACAATGTTCTCTCATTCGAGTAATTAACTGTCTGGTCGATCGGCCTACGTAAGTTGATCGACTACATGCACATTTATATTGCTAAATTAAACAAAAACAGACGTATTACGGGCCCGAAAACAAACAGTCTACCTGAAAATCCCATTTAAGGGGGATGCAGTTTTCCAAATTGCACAAAAGTAAGTTGAAGCAGCATTAACACGCACATTTAATGCAGCTAAACTACGAGTATCATTTAGGGTAACATGCTTGCCTTTACCAGCAATCAAAGAGAAACAGCCGTGAGCTTGAAAAAACCAATCCCATTGTATTTCACCAGGCTCACTTCATAGCAAAACTACCGGCAATGACACGCCAAGACGCGCTTCGACATTCCATGATCATCATCAGAGTACGGCGGCAAACCAACCAGTGAAGATGTTAACACAAGGAATTTATATGATAAGCAAAAATAAGTATGTGGCTTTCACCTCTGCTAGACGCATAAATGGTATATGATTGGAAAGATCGGCCATAATGTTTCAATGCAGTCATGAACATTAAGTTTCTGCATATTTCGCCATATATATATATATATAAATATATATATGTATATATATATAAGTAATACAATGAACAAATCATCGATTGCGCGGTTGGTGATATAAATTCTTCAAATCAAGTGAAAGATTTGAAAATATACTCCAATCCTATTGTATTTAACCAGTTAAACAACGTATCAAAACTACCATTAGTCAGACGTACTGAAGCGTTTTAACCTTGCAAGAACACCATTAAAGTACGACGGCAAACTGACTAAACCGCACTGCATATATATGGAAAACAAAATTAGATATGCGGCTCTCTCCTCTAGTAGTCTTGACTGGAAATATCGTCTGCACAATATCTATGCGGTCACGGACATTAACTTTCTGCAACTTTCGCTTCAAATATATAAGTTAAACAATTAACCAAACATTGATTGTGTGGTTGGTAATAACAATACTTCAGTGTCTACTGACAAAATGCATTGGTGTTTATCTCAAGTTCACAAACGTGATTGAAATAATAAACTGATTTTGGCTGAGTAGAATATCAACCTCGGGTGAATGGCGCTAACAAAATGGTCGACCTGCGTGGGATAGAGAATGTACTTTTAATCATTCAAATAATAAAAAAATTGAAGGAGTTTAGAAAGTTTTTAAAAAGATTTTATAAATTATTTAGATTATTTTTTCATGGAAACTGTAGGAAAAAGTTTTCCGGCAGATAGAATTCCGACGAAACTATTACATTTTAAACATAGTTAATGTCCAAAAAGACATACTATTGTGTTCTATAGTAGTCATTTTTATTAATTATCCAACATAATTTATTTGTCAGTAAATTAAAATTCACTTAATATTTGGCGCTGAGATTGTACTAATGTTGCACAATGGTAAATGTTATTCCACCGTTTATTTTTCAACGGTTAATGTTATTATTTGTGGCATTCTGCAGTTATCTTCTTTTTGTGCAATATTTTGTTCTATAGTAATGCGTTCAGAAATGGACCCCGAAATACATTTAAAAAAGGTAAAATATCTAAATATTCTCTATTGACTGGAATAATTTCAAATAAAAATCAATTGATTTGCCGAAGCACTCCTTAATGTCCCGAATGCCTATACTATTTCATCTTGAACATTTTGTAAACCAAATAAGGAGGAACATATCATAAACAGACTAGTATTAATCTCTTTATCTCTCGTTGGAAGCATAAAATCCCTCGTATGTTATAAGCTGCAAGAAAAAACGAAAGTATTTTCATAAAAAAACAACTATGTAAATAATCATTTGTTTACAGTAACCAAATTGGTATTCTCATGAGTTGCTGACGTTTGTTAGATACACACATACAAATATGTATTGCATTTTTAACAGAAAACCAGTTGCACAATCTTTTTTTGATCTTTTTTGCTATCATAGGGCGGTTATTTCAGTTTTTATTAGACTCTTCATTTTGCGAATGCCTGTGCTTTAATTCTTAAACTCAGGTAGATGCATTTAAGCATACGCACATACACGAATATAAATTTGAAGAAGTTAACTGACACAACAAAGAAACGTATGCAGGCAACCTTGCACACTTGCGTTTTTATCAACTTGCATAATGAGACATCTGTGAAAGATTTGTCACTACATAATTTAATAGAATACAGGATTAGTGTTATTCGCCATTAAAATGCTTTATGAGTTATTTTGTTGCTATTAGAGGATTCTCAGAGTTATATATAAGTCAATAGACATATATATATATATATATATATATATATATATATATTATGAACACCTATGACGACGGCTATTGACTCTGAAAATACATATCTAGCTATTGTTCGTAAAAATTAACAGAATTGTTTTCTTCGTCGCATTCGGGACTAGTATGCACTGCAAAAATTACTTTCCAACTTTTTTTGAATTTGTAGACAAGTTCTGAAACGGGAACAGCATGTGATAGTGTGGTAACTTGGACTACTCCGCAATTACCTTTTCCTAAAATCGCTTTTCTAGGTAGAAATTCTAAAATGGAGCTAGTTACGATTACTGACTTTGTTGTGCCTAAGCGTAATTGAATCACACGCAATGCGATGGATACCCTTATCAAATTTGGTTGGAAATAATGTGTTGGACAATCAAGACGGAAATAACATTTTATTCACGAAATTAAATTAACTCTTTTGTTTATAATAGTCAGAGTTTGACGAAAAACTTGAATTGATTAGAAACATGATGGATAATCCATAAAGCGGTGTGAAGAAATTATAGCCTGTGGTGATTGAAACATTATTTCATTTTTAAGCCATTACACATAAAAATTATCCAGTCTCACTCACTTATCACATCAAACTGACGTATAAATACATCACTTCCGTTGGACTATGTGAAAAGGTTAATAATTTATTGGCTATCAACCCGGATTATAAATGAGCAGGAAAAGGTAAAGCAGATAATATGTAATTTCGTTCAAGATTCGCGCGTGAAAGAATTTACAGCATATGGCATACGTGTGTGAAGGTACGCCTGATTTCTATATCGTTAACAGGTGAATCGACCCATTCTTTTTATACACATCGTTATGTTTACACTCAAAGCGGGTTTAGTAGTCACAACGAATAAAATTGAATAATTTTGTTATCCTTTTAAGCCAAGATAAGTGAGAAATTGTATAGTGGTATATTTTTATAAGAACTGTCATAAAAATTACGTTATACCGCTCATAATATTATTAATTTATCGATAAAAATTCATTGCGTAATATCATCTTTTTGTGCATGGGTAAAATAACATTTTTGTCCGACACAGGAAACATTAATTTTTAATTTTCCCCTCAAGTAGGAAAAACGAACGTTTACATATTTTGAAAATGCAAAAACAAATCAACAACTTTATTGGGAATTAATGAATTATTATATCTATGCTGGTAACTAATTTTTGCTTAAATAAATATATATTCTGGTTTGTTACGCTTCCTTAAATAGAAAAACTACCAACATTTATTTGCATTTGACTAAATGATTTGACGAAAAATTAATTTTTATTTGTACTGTTAGATACTGTCTTTTTGCGGAGATCTATTGTAAATGCAATTGTGAAATAGGTGTTACTCTCCTAGCAACAGCATGATATTATACCTTAAGTTATCGCTGACTTTCGTTTATCCTTCTTTTCTTATTTGAACTTTTTTACTAGTTACGCAACACTAAATACATAATCGTATATAACTAAGGAATCCGCAGTAAACTGTACCTATCTGTTATATATTTAATTGAATGATGTTTTGATTACCGCAAAACATGATAATTGATATCTTTCAAGGACAGAGTGTATGGATTTGCAAGAGCAAAATGTGTTCAGAAGTAGTTGTAATTCCTAATTTTGGTGAAATTGAGCATATCTGGAAATCATTATTGTTGGTACTATGTAACGTTTCGGCAAACATAGTTCGTTCACCATGTACCTATTCGGCTACCACACTTTTGGTATCAGGTGCTAAGTCAACAGACATGGTGTTAGATTAAACGAACATTGGTTGCGCGGGTGGTGGTAACAATTATTATAATCAAGGTTGCGGTCTTGATATAAACACCTGACCCATTAATTACTTACATATGTCAGTATAAATCTAAGAATTGTATAGTAGAAAGGTAATTCATCCAGTAGACCGGTTTCGTCCTATTAGAACCTAATAAGTAATTGGCCAGAATTTGCCGCGGACAGGATACGAACCTGGGCACGTCTGCTTCGGAATCTGGTGCTCTAACCACTGAGCTATCCCGCCGCACACTACACTACACACAATTTTCAGTTATATACTAACTAATGTAACTTGGTTAGTCAATTTTACCTTTAGGTGGAGCTCATATGGCATCCATTTAGACCCAAAGTTCCAACTAACCATGCCCAATCTGTCATTACTGAACAGACACCACATTACATGTGGAAGTGGTATTGAATGAACATTTATATAATTAAACGAACATTGGTTAAAAAGGGTGGTGGTACAATTATTATAATCAAGGTTGCGGTCTTGATATAAACACCTGACCCATTAATATTTACATAGGTCAGTATAAACTAAGAATTGTATAGTGAGGGCAATTCATCCAGTAGACCGGTTTCGTCCTTATTGGGAACTCATCAAGTACTGGCCAGAATTTGCCGCGGACAGGATACGAACCTGGGCACGTCTGCTTCCGGAATCTGGTGCTCTAACCACTGAGCTATCCTGCGCACACTACACTACAAACAATTTTCAGTTATATACTAACTAATGTAACTTGGTTAGTCAATTTTTCCTTTAGGTGGAGGCTCATATGGCATCCATTTAGACCCAAAGTTCCAACTAACCATGCCCAATCTGTCATTACTGAACAGACACCACATTACATGGGAAGTGGTATTGAAATGAACATTTATATAATTAAACGAACATTGGTTGCGCGGGTGGTGATAACAATTATTATAATCAAGGTTGCGGTCTTGATATAAACACCTGACCCATTAATTACTTACATATGTCAGTATAAACTAAGAATTGTATAGTGTAGAAAAGGCAATTCATCCAGTAGACCGGTTTCGTCCTTATTGGGAACTCATCAAGTACTGGCCAGAATTTGCCGCGGACAGGATACGAACCTGGGCACGTCTGCTTCGGAATCTGGTGCTCTAACCACTGAGCTATCCTGCCGCACACTACACTACACACAATTTTCAGTTATATACTAACTAATGTAACTTGGTTAGTCAATTTTTCCTTTAGGTGGAGCTCATATGGCATCCATTTAGACCCAAAGTTCCAACTAACCATGCCCAATCTGTCATTACTGAACAGACACCACATTACATGGGGAAGTGGTATTGAAATGAACGTTTATATAATTAAACGAACATTGGTTGCGCGGGTGGTGATAACAATTATTATAATCAAGGTTGCGGTCTTGATATAAACACCTGACCCATTAATTACTTACATATGTCAGTATAAACTAAGAATTGTATAGTGTAGAAAAGGCAATTCATCCAGTAGACCGGTTTCGTCCTTATTGGGAACTCATCAAGTACTGGCCAGAATTTGCCGCGGACAGGATACGAACCTGGGCACGTCTGCTTCGGAATCTGGTGCTCTAACCACTGAGCTATCCTGCCGCACACTACACTACACACAATTTTCAGTTATATACTAACTAATGTAACTTGGTTAGTCAATTTTTCCTTTAGGTGGAGCTCATATGGCATCCATTTAGACCCAAAGTTCCAACTAACCATGCCACAATCTGTCATTACTGAACAGACACCACATTACATGGGGAAGTGGTATTGAAATGAACATTTATATAATTAAACGAACATTGGTTGCGCGGGTGGTGATAACAATTATTATAATCAAGGTTGCGGTCTTGATATAAACACCTGACCCATTAATTACTTACATATGTCAGTATAAACTAAGAATTGTATAGTGTAGAAAAGGCAATTCATCCAGTAGACCGGTTTCGTCCTTATTGGGAACTCATCATGTACTGGCCAGAATTTGCCGCGGACAGGACTACGAACCTGGGCACGTCTGCTTCGGAATCTGGTGCTCTAACCACTGAGCTATCCTGCCGCACACTACACTACACACAATTTTCAGTTATATACTAACTAATGTAACTTGGTTAGTCAATTTTTCCTTTAGGTGGAGCTCATATGGCATCCATTTAGACCCAAAGTTCCAACTAACCATGCCACAATCTGTCATTACTGAACAGACACCACATTACATGGGGAAGTGGTATTGAAATGAACATTTATATAATTAAACGAACATTGGTTGCGCGGGTGGTGATAACAATTATTATAATCAAGGTTGCGGTCTTGATATAAACACCTGACCCATTAATTACTTACATATGTCAGTATAAACTAAGAATTGTATAGTGTAGAAAAGGCAATTCATCCAGTAGACCGGTTTCGTCCTTATTGGGAACTCATCAAGTACTGGCCAGAATTTGCCGCGGACAGGATACGAACCTGGGCACGTCTGCTTCGGAATCTGGTGCTCTAACCACTGAGCTATCCTGCCGCACACTACACTGCACACAATTTTCAGTTATATACTAACTAATGTAACTTGGTTAGTCAATTTTTCCTTTAGGTGGAGCTCATATGGCATCCATTTAGACCCAAAGTTCCAACTAACCATGCCCAATCTGTCATTACTGAACAGACACCACACTACATGGGTAAGTGGTATTGAAATGAACATTTATATAATTAAACGAACATTGGTTGCGCGGGTGGTGATAACAATTATTATAATCAAGGTTGCGGTCTTGATATAAACACCTGACCCATTAATTACTTACATATGTCAGTATAAACTAAGAATTGTATAGTGTAGAAAAGGCAATTCATCCAGTAGACCGGTTTCGTCCTTATTGGGAACTCATCAAGTACTGGCCAGAATTTGCCGCGGACAGGATACGAACCTGGGCACGTCTGCTTCGGAATCTGGTGCTCTAACCACTGAGCTATCCTGCCGCACACTACACTACACACAATTTTCAGTTATATACTAACTAATGTAACTTGGTTAGTCAATTTTTCCTTTAGGTGGAGCTCATATGGCATCCATTTAGACCCAAAGTTCCAACTAACCATGCCCAATCTGTCATTACTGAACAGACACCACATTACATGGGGAAGTGGTATTGAAATGAACATTTATATAATTAAACGAACATTGGTTGCGCGGGTGGTGATAACAATTATTATAATCAAGGTTGCGGTCTTGATATAAACACCTGACCCATTAATTACTTACATATGTCAGTATAAACTAAGAATTGTATAGTGTAGAAAAGGCAATTCATCCAGTAGACCGGTTTCGTCCTTATTGGGAACTCATCAAGTACTGGCCAGAATTTGCCGCGGACAGGATACGAACCTGGGCACGTCTGCTTCGGAATCTGGTGCTCTAACCACTGAGCTATCCTGCCGCACACTACACTACACACAATTTTCAGTTATATACTAACTAATGTAACTTGGTTAGTCAATTTTTCCTTTAGGTGGAGCTCATATGGCATCCATTTAGACCCAAAGTTCCAACTAACCATGCCCAATCTGTCATTACTGAACAGACACCACATTACATGGGGAAGTGGTATTGAAATGAACATTTATATAATTAAACGAACATTGGTTGCGCGGGTGGTGATAACAATTATTATAATCAAGGTTGCGGTCTTGATATAAACACCTGACCCATTAATTACTTACATATGTCAGTATAAACTAAGAATTGTATAGTGTAGAAAAGGCAATTCATCCAGTAGACCGGTTTCGTCCTTATTGGGAACTCATCATGTACTGGCCAGAATTTGCCGCGGACAGGACTCGAACCTGGGCACGTCTGCTTCGGAACCTGGTGCTCTAACCACTGAGCCATCCTGCCGCACACTACACTGCACACAATTTTCAGTTATATACTAACTAATGTAACCTGGTTAGTCTATTTTTCCTTTAGGTGGAGCTCATATGGCATCCATTTAGACCCAAAGTTCCAACTAACCATCCACAATCTGTCATTACTGAACAGACACCACACTACATGGGTAAGTGGTATTGAAATGAACATTTATATAATTAAACGAACATTGGTTGCGCGGGTGGTGATAACAATTATTATAATCAAGGTTGCGGTCTTGATATAAACACCTGACCCATTAATTACTTACATATGTCAGTATAAACTAAGAATTGTATAGTGTAGAAAAGGCAATTCATCCAGTAGACCGGTTTCGTCCTTATTGGGAACTCATCATGTACTGGCCAGAATTTGCCGCGGACAGGACTCGAACCTGGGCACGTCTGCTTCGGAACCTGGTGCTCTAACCACTGAGCCATCCTGCCGCACACTACACTGCACACAATTTTCAGTTATATACTAACTAATGTAACCTGGTTAGTCTATTTTTCCTTTAGGTGGAGCTCATATGGCATCCATTTAGACCCAAAGTTCCAACTAACCATCCACAATCTGTCATTACTGAACAGACACCACACTACATGGGTAAGTGGTATTGAAATGAACATTTATATAATTAAACGAACATTGGTTGCGCGGGTGGTGATAACAATTATTATAATCAAGGTTGCGGTCTTGATATAAACACCTGACCCATTAATTACTTACATATGTCAGTATAAACTAAGAATTGTATAGTGTAGAAAAGGCAATTCATCCAGTAGACCGGTTTCGTCCTTATTGGGAACTCATCAAGTACTGGCCAGAATTTGCCGCGGACAGGACTCGAACCTGGGCACGTCTGCTTCGGAACCTGGTGCTCTAACCACTGAGCCATCCTGCCGCACACTACACTGCACACAATTTTCAGTTATATACTAACTAATGTAACCTGGTTAGTCTATTTTTCCTTTAGGTGGAGCTCATATGGCATCCATTTAGACCCAAAGTTCCAACTAACCATCCACAATCTGTCATTACTGAACAGACACCACACTACATGGGTAAGTGGTATTGAAATGAACATTTATATAATTAAACGAACATTGGTTGCGCGGGTGGTGATAACAATTATTATAATCAAGGTTGCGGTCTTGATATAAACACCTGACCCATTAATTACTTACATATGTCAGTATAAACTAAGAATTGTATAGTGTAGAAAAGGCAATTCATCCAGTAGACCGGTTTCGTCCTTATTGGAACTCATCAAGTACTGGCCAGAATTTGCCACTTGGACGAGGACTCGAACCTAGGCACGTCTGTTTCGGAACCTGGTGGTATTGAAATGAACGTTTATATAAATTAAACGAACATTGAGTTGCGTGGTGGTGATAACAAATATTATAATCCAGGTTGCGGTCTTGCTGTAAACACCTGACCCTTCAATTACTTACATATGTCAGTATAAACTAAGAATTGTATAGTTTAGACGTCAACACCTTTGTCTGTATACAAATTTCAATGTACCTGCAACGCTCAGTACATCGGCAGATCAAAAAAGAGGCTCGAAACTAGAATAAATCAGCATCTCCCTCAAAACTATTAAAGAGGGGTGCAGCTCCTGCACAAAAATCAGCAATTTGCGAACATGTACTACTCACAGGTCATGCTGTTAGTAGTAACAATTTTTCAGTTCTCTACAAGGCAAAAACAGAGAAAATGCTTCTAGCTTTTGAAGCTATTGCAATTAATAAGCTGAAGCCCTGCTTAAATGTGCAGAAAATAATTCAAAAAGAAATTAAATTGGACTGGAACAAAGACATGACTGACATGCCTTTAAAAATAACCAACGCTTCGCAAAATGCGACACATACATCAATTACGGACGCAATTACAATGAAAGCGATGACACACCAAATGACGTTACGCAAAAGGAGTGGTCTAAATTGCACAAAAGTAGTGGTCTAAATTGCGCAAAACAAAGGCTAGAATAACGAAGAGGAGATTGGTTACAACATATATATATATATATATATATATATATATATATATATATATATATAAGGTGGATATATAGATATTTATAGAAGATGTGGGAAGTACCCACCTGGTTGTTTACATGCTTATCTATATATACATAATATATAGCCTATGGTATTATATGGATGTTTTTTATAAGAAGTGAGTTTATATATATTATAATAAGTAAATAAATATAAAATTTATTATATAGGTATATCCGACACAGATATTTTAATGGAGAAACTAATTTATATAGCTTATGAGTATTAATGTGTAATTGGGCTGAGAGACGATTTCGTTAGTGTAAACTCCGTATTCGATCTTGTCAAAACGATAGAATAATACTCCATAGACTTTCAACAGTTTTTTAATCTCTCTGTCTATAACCGATTGCAAGCAGGATGGAATTAGGTGAACTGGGGTGCATGTGAGGATTACTGTAATATTGAATTCAAAATTTGTTGATCTTTCTATGCGTCCGGAACAGCAATTAAAATATAGATATCAGTGATATGCGTGTATGTCAATACATTAAGTGTGCTTATAGTTATTCAATAAATGTCACTTTAGTAAAATACACATGTTTATAGGTAGTTGTCTGCGCAGAGGGGGACAGGGATAAGTTTTTGTATACATTTGAGTATTAGAGACCAGATATGAAGACCGGATATTAGGAAGACAATTAAAATTACTTAAACGAACATTGGTTGCGCGGGTGGTGATAACAAATATTATAATCAAGGTTGCGGTCTTGATATAAACACCTGACCCATTAATTACTTACATATGTCAGTATAAACTAAGAATTGTATAGTGTAGAAAAGGCAATTCATCCAGTAGACCGGTTTCGCCCTTATTGGGAACTTATCAGGTACTGGCCAGATTTTGCCGCGGACAGGATACGAACCTGGGCACGTCTGCTTCGGAATCTGGTGCTCTAACCACTGAGCTATCCTGCCGCACACTACACTACACACAATTTTCAGTTATATACTAACTAATGTAACTTGGTTAGTCAATTTTTCCTTTAGGTGGAGCTCATATGGCATCCATTTAGACCCAAAGTTCCAACTAACCATGCCCAATCTGTCATTACTGAACAGACACCACATTACATGGGGAAGTGGTATTGAAATGAACATTTATATAATTAAACGAACATTGGTTGCGCGGGTGGTGATAACAATTATTATAATCAAGGTTGCGGTCTTGATATAAACACATGACCCATTAATTACTTACATATGTCAGTATAAACTAAGAATTGTATAGTTTAGAAAAGGCAATTCATCCAGTAGACCGGTTTTATCCTTATTGGGAACTCATCATGTACTGGCCAGACGTGCCCAGGTTCGAGTCCTGTCCGCGGCAAATTCTGGCCAGTACTTGATGAGTTCCCAATAGGCGAACCGGTCTACTGGATGAATTGCCTTTCTCTATACAATTCTTAGTTTATACTGACATATGTAAGTATGGGACAGGTTTTTACATCAAGACCGCAACCTTGATT
>JAQBSW010003774.1:0-77971 GCA_029291075.1 Eudiplozoon nipponicum
CGTGTGCATTCTGTCGGCTGTCAATACCTACGCTGGTGATTTGATAGTTTCACCAACAACTAACTACATCCGTGACTCATCTTGTTGCGGTATACCCGGAGAGACGAGCCAATTAAGTGCAGAACCTGCAGGACGCTATCCACATCGTGATTACAGCTCAACCACGGGAGCGACAACTCAACCAGAGTCCACCCAAGGCTCTAGGACATCTTCACACTCTGAAGAATTCAGGAGAACGCATTACCAGGCCCTCTTAAGGGCCCCCTATCAGTAACTAATCTCTATTCAGAGCACCTTAACCGAGTTTGTAACGTCGTACGGCATTTACTTGAAGCCGGGGCGTTTACAAAATTGGCGACCGCGCCAGGATATTGATTATTGTTCTGATTTTTTTGGTATAAATAAAATTGACTTCCTTTTTCATCTATTTGGGATAAATAGATTGACATTTGTGTTTTCTTTACCCTGATCGTGGTTTTCTGGGAATTCTGTTGGGTATATATTCGTGGATTTGTGGTGAATTTTTTTGGGGGGTATAATAATAATAATACGGGGCATCTGTTCGTCTTTCCTACGTACAAAACGGCACCGTACGTACTGGACAGGCTAAATTGCGGATAATTTCAATTTTTGGAAGCAGTTACTGTTCTGCGCTCATTCAACTGTGGAAAATAATAATACATTGGCATCAAAGGCCAACGGGGCCTCTGTTCATCTTTCCTACGTACGAAACGGCACCGTACGTACTCGACAGGCTCAATTGCGGATTTTTGGAAACAGTGACTTTTTTGTTCTGCGCTCATTCAACTGTGGAAGCTGTTTGTGGGTAAGCGTTTCGTTAAAGTATATTTATACATTTTCATATTGCTTATAAATTTATGCTTTTAAGATCCCGTAAGATTGTTAAAATGTCAGGTCCAATTTTAGATATTGATGTTCCTGTTTGGGATGGAGATAGTGAGCTATTTTTTATGCGCGTAGACTCCGCTTTCTCCCCGTTTCCTGATTATGACAGTCATCAAAAACTGTCGAAGGTTTTTGCTAAACTACCTTCTGAATTGCAGCGACGGATTTATCCTAAGCTTGAGGCCATTAGGAAGCTACCTAATCCCATTTTGGGCCTACAAAACGAGGTAGAATCCTTGCTTGGACCCACGGAAACTGAGCAGATAATAAACAAATATGCGCAGTTAGATATGCCAAATCTTGGCCCCATCGAAATACTGAGGGAATTACGGAAACGTTGGTATAAAACCAACATTTCTGACCATGAGGCTAAGGTTGTTTTTATTAACAATCTTCCCCAAACATTAAAACTCTTTGCCAGGCAGCTCCCTAACACTCTCTCTATAGATGACTTATCTGAGAGATGTGAGCTAGAATATAGGGTTTTGGAACCCAAAGTGAATCCATCATCCTTTTCTTCACCCCCGCAAGATGATAGAATCTCCTCTTTAGAGAGAGCAGTGGCGAACATGGCCAAAGTTCTAGAAGGATTGGCCATTACCAAATCCGAGATAAATCAAGTGAATGCTCGACCAAAATTCGTTTCCAAGTCAAATTATAATGGTAGGCGGCGATCGAGATCTCCGCAATCATTTAATAGGTATGCTCCAAAGAACTGGTGTTATAACCACCAGAAGTTTTCTTATGCTTGCCAAGTTTGTCTTTGTCGTTCCGAAGAATTTCCGAATGAGTGTCAATTTCCACAGCTGACGGAGAAGACAGCAGACCCAGCAGAGCACAAGGGTCGCATCGGTAATGCGGGAGAGCGTCTGGCGCAGGAAGTAGAAGGCCGTGCTTTCTGCACATCAACGGCATCGTCGGCGCTACAGGGAAGAAGCCCAGCAACAATCCGACATCCCTGTCGACTCTTTTCGTCCCCACGCCGAATTGTTCACATAGCGCACGAAACGAGACAATGCCGGTCGCAATCAGCAGCCTACTTGTTTGCATGACCCGGCGAAAAAGCCCAACGAACTTCTGCACTTTCTTGATTTCAAAACTGGCGAAGAGTTCATCGTAGACACAGGTGCGGCAGTCTCAGTTCTCAAAGGTGATTCAATGGCCGAGATGTCGCTAGGCGTTCTTCTGGCAACAGCTACAGGCGAGCCCATACCAACTTATGGCTGCCAATACCGCACACTCAACATAGGTCTACGGCGTGAATTTTCCCACAACTTCATCATTGCCAAGGTCTCACATAATATAATAGGCCTTGATTTCCTTCTAAAAATTCGGCTCATTGTTGATCTTGCCAATCAAAAGATCATCGACCCCTCCACCGGACTTGAACAAAGCTTTTGGACACTTGCCTCCGAGCGTTTGGAGTTACAGATCATTCAGCCAACCCCAGTGCATCATTCAGCAGAGATATCAGCAGCTCTTCGAAAATACAAATCGCTTTTCGATCTTAACAAGTCAGAGCTACGAGTCTCCAACACGATGCATCATGTCGTCACAGAAGGACAACCTATTGCACTCAAGAAGCGACCACTGGCTCCTGCTAAGCTGAAAGCTGCCCAAGAAAAATTCTCAAGGCTTTTGGAAGAGGGAATCATCAGACCATCGTAAAGTTCATGGGTGACACCACTGCACTTAGTCTCAAAATCAAACGGATCGTACAGAGCCTGTGGAGACTACCGTAAGCTAAATTCAGTGACAAAATCTTATGCATATCCTATTCCAAATATCAACACTTTACTTGAAAAACTCAACGACAGCAATTTCTTCTCAGTGATTGACCTCAGACAAGCGTACCATCACATCCCGGTAGCACCAGAGGATATCGAGAAAACTGCAGTCATCACTCCATTTGGCCTTTTTGAATATCTTTACATGCCTTTTGGACTTAAGTGTGCTACTCAGACATTTCAAAGATACATAGGCAACATACTTCGCGACGACTCTGCTTATTGTATGTCATATCTCGATGACATTATGGTATTCAGTCCAGATCTAGAATCTCATTCGAAACATCTACGAAATGTCCTCTCACGCTTATCCAACCACGGACTCAAGATCAACTGTGACAAGACGCAGATTGCAACTTCATCCGTCGACTTCTTAGGGCACAGTATCACGGCCCAAGATATTCAACAGTTGCCGTCAAACACGAATTCAATCAAGAATATCAGGTCACCAAGGACTGTGAGCGAGTTGCAGAAAATCCTGGGAGTACTAAACTATTATCGCAAGTTCCTTACGGGCCTTTCAAAACAACTTTATCCTTTGTGCAGGCACCTGCGGAACCGAAAAGGACTCAGCAAGAATTCCATCATTGCTTGGTCATCCGAAGACGAGGAATTACTTCGACTTGCCATCAACTCGTTAGCAAATGCCACAATGCAAACGCATCCAGATTTCGAAAAGCCATTTCTACTCACGACAGATGCTTCTGAATTCGCTATTGGAGCCACTTTGGAACAAGAGATCGACGGAGTTCGGAAGCCTATCGGTTTCTACTCGCGTACTCTCCAACCAGTAGAAACGAGGTACGACACTTTCGGCCGAGAACTTCTCGCCATCCACGACGCAGTGCGCCATTTATCATTCTATCGTGGCGATTTGAATCGTACACCACTAATTGCGCAAAACTTTCTTCATATATCGCGAAGTACCCTGCTGAAGTGGAAAAGACAGCTTTTCTCGTCTGTTGACGAAGATAACGAAGATTTGACGCGTACCACGCATCCAAAAGATCAATAACCTAATCACCAACCAAGTTCGCCATGCCGTCGCGGAGAAACTTACCAATTTTACTTCACGGGTACGTAACAAACCGTTCCTGCCGACCAGCCTTCAGAGAAAGGTTTTCGATTCAATTCACTCAATTTCTCACCCAGGAAGCCAAGCGACTGTCCGACTTCTTACAGATCGTTTCTGGGGTCACAGACTTAGGCAGAATTTTAAACGATGGGTCTCAGAGTGTGCTATTTGTCAGAAAAACAAGATCACACGACACACTCGTTCTAAGTTGCAACATTTTTTATCTACTTCTCGCCTAGCCATCGTCCACATCGACATAGTTCATCTGACAAAGGTTCAAGGTTTCAGCTACCTTCTAACTATGATCGATGGATTTACACGGTGGCCTGCGGCATTACCTCTTGGCACCATTTCTGCAGACGAAGTAACTAACGGTTTTATCTCTGCATGGATATCAACTTATGGTGTTCCCAATGAGGTCATCACGGACAGAGGCACTTGCTTCTCATCTGATCGTTTCAAACCCACCTTGCGGTACATGGGATGCATCTTACGCCAGACGACTGCCTACCATCCCCAAGCTAATGGCATGGTAGAGAGAATGCATAGGGAACTCAAAGATGCTTTTGCATCGTCGTCCATTAATGGCAACTGGGTCGATACACTACCTTTAGTTCTGCTTGCCATGCGTTCCCGTACTCGTGAATCCATTAAAACGTCTGCGTCACAACTCTTGTATGGCATGGATCAACGCCTGCCTAGTCAGCTCCCACGTCTACTACCGGCACAAGATGACCCACAAGACGAAGCTACCCGCCTTCGACTTCATTTCGGTAACATCTCCGAACAGCAGCCGAGACACACGCCTCGTCCAGTCTTCGTTCACCCACAGCTCCACAGCTGCAAGAGAGTACTCGTTCGCAGCAATAATGCTGTTGCACCACTACAACCCAAGTATCGCGGTCCTTACCCGATTTTACTAAAACAGCCAAAATACTTCATCATTATGCAAGGCGCTACACCGACATCAGTAAGCATAGACAGGTTAAAACCGTTTATCGAACCACCTGATCCGGAGAGCGTTCAACCTTCTACACACGTCTCAGGCTCCGTCTGCCCACAATCTCAACCTGCTTTGTATAACGCGTAATTAATTTTTTTTAAACATTAACATTAACTATCAAAATTTTTTTAACCTTTCGTTATTTTTCGTATTTGTCTCACGTGGCATAACCAGCTGTTCTTAGCTAATAATTTTGTAGCATTTTTAAACAATTCTTTGGTATTATGCCATCTCTGAGGCAATGTTCGTGTACATATTTTACGCAATTACCTTTGATTTTAATGTTAATATATTTTACATTATAATGTATTTCTCACACATGACATTACACTGCCTATTTTGGTATGACCAGCTGCTAAGAGCTAACGCTTTCGTGTAGCAACACTAAGTAGTGATCAGCTTCATATCATGGTACAGGCCACTTTCAATGCATATCTCAACTTTATCCATTTCACAAAGACCACTACAAATGCCATGACCACAACGTCGAGCACTCTAGCTGCTTTGGTCGTATACAAACACTGACAACGATCCAACCTACTTAGGTTTTTTTTATCTTAAACCTGGCAAATTCAGAGGCGATTTACCTCGAAATCTTCACGCTGCGGCTCCAAAAACTTCACTTCTCTATTTTGCCTCACGTGCTATGACCGACCACTAGAGCTAACAATTTGTGTAGCAATTCCTAGTGGTTACCTGGCATCATATCATTGTTGAAGCAACCAACAAGCATATTTAAACCCAGTACTTATGGTTCATCATATTTTTGCTTAACTTGGTTCGAACTCTGTCATGCATTTCTTATCCAGCCTCGCAGAGAGGAATTTTTTTCCTTTTCTTCAGAGAGGAAAGTTTTGTAACGGCACAAATTAATGGCCGACATATTGCGTAAATTAAATTAAATTTTATTTACGTTGCACCAATGAGAAAAAAGCGAAACTTGCCGTTTAACCAATAGTGTGCAAGTAGGCATGGCATGCTATTTAAGCACGGCAATTTACCATGCAAGTCAGTTGTTGCAATTGCATGCTGCCTTCCGTCACGCGTGTGCGTTCTGTCGGCTGTCAATACCTACGCTGGTAATTTGATAGTTTCACCAACAAATGGCTACATCCGTGACTCATCTTGTTGCGGTATAACCAGCGAGACGAGCCAATTAATTGCAGAACCATCCCGACGTTATCCACATCGTGATTACAGCTCAACCACGGGAGCGACAACTCAACCAGAGTTCGTCAAGGCTAGGACATCTTCCACCTCTGCGAAGGTTTGGGAGAACCATACTGAGGCCCACTTAAGGCTATCATGCTCAAAATCTCTATTCGAGCACTTCGCTTGAGTTTGACGTACGGCATTTACTTGAAGCCGGGGCGTTTACACACTTTTAATTACAAATAAAATTGCAGTTCAAGAAATATCGATTAAAACTGCTTGAAACTAAAAGAGATTGTTCCTAAAATCACAGCTAAGAGAAATATTGTTTAAGGACAGAGTTTGGAATATTTGACCATAAAGAGCACAGCGTTTGTAAAAATTGACCTTCGTTGGGTTGTAACACGGAGCCGCTTGTTACAAGATAATTTGACCTTGAAAAGCATTATATTTGTCAAAATTGAACATCGTTGGGTTGTAACGTGGAGCCGCGTGTTACAGAACAACATAACAAAACTACCGCCAGTCGCACGGCACTGAACGCGTTTTCGACCTTCCATGACCATCAGTGCAGTAGTGACTGAGCGGCCAGACTGGCTAGCGATGATCCCACCGCACTGCAGATGTGGAAATAAGAATGGGATTATGCGGCTCTCACCTCTAGTAGTCTTGCATAAATTGTACGTGACTGGAAATTGTTACCACCACCCGCGCAATCAATTATTGTTTAATTGTATTGTTTATATATTTCTTAACATCATTTTTTAAAAACAAAGTGTAGAGGCTCCTAACCTATTCGTATCTGAGAACCCCATAGATGCCAGATCGTTAGTAGGCCTATAATTAGCAATAGAATCTGGCAGGCATATATTTTCATTCGCATCTGCTAAATTCAAACACGCTATATCTTGCGCTACCATGCTAGTGTCCTCAAATTTAAGATCTGCATCCATATCTATCAAATTAAATTATTAAATAGAAACTTAATGTTAGGCAAATCGGGATGTGAAACCTGTCTCGTACAAAACACCCAAACAAATAATTTGGAAAGAAATAGGCGCGAAAAACAGAATTATTAAATTACCTGTTCCAGAACGTCCCCAAATGCGTGCGTCAATAAAAATATCAGACAGTGTTACCAGGCGTATATTGTAGAAATTTGTCAGATTTGTAATAAAGAAAAACGAAACAGTTGCAACAGGCCAAGGGAAGATACAACCAATCGAGGACAGTAATGCTCGAAAACTGAAAATGGCGCACAATTCAAAGTCAAGTATTTAAACAAAGAAAGTTCTGGAAAATAAATGAAAAAAAATTTTCTTTTTAAATAAAATTCGTTACAATCAGCCAAGGTGGTTTAAATTTATCAGTTAATGTAACTTTAATTTTGGTGGAAGAATTATCTTCCTCCACACAAAGCATTGTTTTTGAATAAATTAAACAATAATTGATTGTGCGGGTGGTGGTAACAATTTTTTAAATCAAGTTTGTGACGATTGGTTAAATACAATGGAATTGGTGTTTACTTCAAGCTCGCAAACTTGATTTAAAGAATTGTTTTATCAAAATAGCAATAACATCAAATTTTTATAAATGAGAATTTATTTATTCTTATATGAGGAGTTAATTAATATCCAACAAGTCACTTGACTGGATCGGACTAGCTCACCATGCAGCCGTAGACATTCGCCAAATACCATTTCAGCGAAACTACATTTGATCGGCTCTCGAGGTCGCATTGATAGGAGTACTTTCGGTAAAGCCGCAAGCCAATTTTCTTCTGGGCTGGCCTTGAGCGCCGCTTTTAGTTCCCGGTGTGGCCTTTCGACGAAACCATTTGCTCTCGGATTGCGAGCCGCGGTCACGGAGTGTTTGACACCATAGTATTTCAGTAGGGCTGCGAACTCTTCGCCGAGGAACTGTGCGCCACGATCGGTTGTCACTTCAGCTGGAGCACCAAACCGAGCGAACCAATTGAGCTCTAAAGCATAACTGACAGTGTCTTGCTTCATGTCTGGCAGTGGTATGGCCTCATACCATCGAGTGGTGCGATCCCGTATTGACAGTAGATAGCGTATATTGTTCACGGCAGGTAAGGTTACCAGATCAGCTTGTATGTGCGTGAACCGGACTTTCGGAACTTGAATGACTTGTGGCGCCGTTTTGGTGTGTCTCTTCACTTTGCACTTCTGACATTCTTTACACCACCAGATTCCGAAGCAGACGTGCCCAGGTTCTGGCCAGTACATGATGAGTTCTCAATAAGGACAAAACCGGTCTACTGGATGAATTACCTTTTCTACAGTATACAATTTTTAGATTATACTGACATATGTAAGTAATTAATGCGCCAGGTGTTTATATCAAGACCGCAACCTTGATTATAATAATAATTCTATACATCGTTTTGACCACTTCTTGACATCTGGCCGCATGCCCGGCCAAAAATACGTTCTGGATATAATTTCCACTGAGGCTTCGCCAGATGGATGGCTTATTGAATGGTAAACCTCGAAGATCTTTTGACGGAGTTTTTTAGGTATAAACGGCCGAGGGCCCATGGCAGTTATTTCACACTACAACAGAGTTCCATCATAATCAAATGTTTTCAGGCGATTGACATCAAATGTCCAAAATGATGGATCATCTTGCTGAGCTGCTTGCAATTTTTGAATGCTTATAGGTGAAGGACACAGGATAGAAGCACAGAGTTCTGCAGGACGGATTAGGGAGTCTGCAGCTACATTTTCTGATCCTTTTACATGAGTGACATCATATTCATACTCGTGTATTCGTGTAAGTTGTGAGTTGACACGTCGTGAATATAAATACTCTTTCTTTCCTCTGAGCATCGGGAGTAGAGGAAGGTTGTCGGTGTAGATCTTGAACTTTCGGCCATCCAGATAGGTGTGGAAGTGTAAGATCGACCTGTAGATTGCGAGTAACTCTTTCCCTAATGTGTCATATCGCGTCTCGCGAGGTTGTAGTTTTTGCGAGTAGAAGGCGATAGGTCGGTGTATGTCATTGATGGACTGTTGAAGTACTGCGCCTATGGCAACGTCGGATGCGTCAGTGATCAATTCAAAAGGTTGAGACCAATCAGGAGAATGTAGCATGGTCGCTTTTCATAAGGCCCTTTTGGCATCCTCGTAAGCCTGTATGTCGTCCACGTTGAGCTGAATCAGTTGTGATTTCTTGACAAAACGGCTTTCTGGCACGAGATATTTGTGAATAGGTGCCAGAATCTTGGCAAGGCAGGGTACGAATCGCGAATAGTAGTTCATCTTGCCCAAGAATCGTCGTAATGCTCGAACGGTGGTTGGAGGCTGTAGATCTTGACTAGCACGAACCTTAGCAGGTATAGGTATCATACCTTTCTCGGAAATTTGATGACCGAGGAATTCAATTGATTTTTGTGCAAAGACACATTTGTTGCCATGAAGTCGGAGGCCATAGTCTGCTAGACGTGTGAGTAGAATGTCAATATGCCGTATATGTTTGGACAGTGAGTTGGGTAATACCAGGATATCGTCTACGTAGGGAATTACAAATGGTAGACCATCTAGTATTTCGTCCATAACGCGTTGGAAGGTTTGCGAGGCATTCTTGAGACCGAAATGCATATAATGATATTCGTGAGTGCTATCTCCGGTGAATCTGAGTGCAGTATATGATACGGAGCCTTTGTCCATCGGTACTTGATAGTAGGCTTTCACTAGGTCGAGTTTTGAATACATAGCATGACCGATAGCAGATCTGAGTAGGTCAGCTGGGTTTGGCAGGATGTACGAATCAGACTGTATACAAGAATTAAGAATACGATAATCCCCGCACACCCTGAATGTTGCTGGTTCACTCGTTGGTACTACTACCACAGGCGACGCATAAGGTGAGCTGGATCGTGTACAGATGCTTTGTTGACGCAGCATGGCGAATTCTTGCTCGTAGGCCTTATGTTTGTGTGGTGCCAATGGACGTCCAATGATGTTTCTTGTCGTATTGGCAATGATGAAAGGATTACTGAAACATATTTTTGAGTTGGAGAACGAGATTTTGTGTACTTGTATCTCAAACGTCGCTATGTTGGAGTCATTGGCGCAGGTAAGACTGCTGGTGTTAACTGGGTGTGTAGGTTCAAAATAATTGTGGCGTAGTACGCTTACATCTGATTTAGTGTCTCTGAGAAATAATTCGCCAGAGTTTGCGCCACAGATTAGAAAGCATGTCGATAGTGGCAACTGACGATAGGACTGGTTGCTGGTATTTGGGCGTTTGAAGCATGATTTGACTGGTGCCGTCGCTGTAAATACAATAGTTTGATTGCGCTCTATCGCGAAAACAACGTGCTTCCAGCCACCAGACGTGCAGAGGCCAAAAATCTTGGGGTGATCAGCCTCTACTGCCGCAGAGGAGGTTGACCCCAGCAGTTTTCCGAACCTTCCATGGGCGGAAGGTGACCGCACCCACTTGAATGTCGCGTCTGTGCGCGGGAATGTGCAGCCGTTTCTGAGACAATAGAGTGTGGAGTGGCCATAGCTGCGGTGATTCGGACACCACTCCGCCGGTAACTGTGGAACTGTGGCCCGGCCTCTCCACGTCGACCTCCTGGTGCTATTTCGGGACGGTGTTCGACGCTGGTCACGCCTGCTCTGGTCGCTTCTATTATGAACGGCATCGACTGAGGCCGAGTTTGGCCTGACGGTGAGGTTCTCGAGCAGGCTGATGAGGCGCTCATTGGTGACATTTGTTCTGGCTGATGATGCTGTAGATTCGGATTCTTACAGTCGTGGAGCGATGTAACCTTTCTCCGAGGCAGGTGAGCTGTAGTGGTGTTTCTTCCACCACTTGTCTAGACATGCCAGCAGAACTTCGTCTTGCACTTCGACAGATTCGCACAGGAACGTGGCCATCTCTCGGAGTGCCGGAGGGAGCTTCTGTATGAAGAGTCGCATTAAGATTTCCTTGGACAGGTTGAATTCCAAGGCTTTCTGCTTCATCTCACTAAATAGCTCAGAAGGTGTACGGCTACCTAGGGACATCTGGCTCATCAATTCTGTAAGCCTGTCTTCTCGATCTGGTGTCAGGCGCTGCTTGACGGCGCGTTGCAGGCTCTGCCATGGCTGTGCACATGTTCCTTCAGGGTATTAATGCGGGATGTCTTTAAGTACGCGTCTGAAAGACATTGGGATTGTCTCCCAAGCCCTCAAAAATATTGAACTCTCGTCTGTTATATTGGACACCTTGGCCCATAAAGTAACATCATCGACCCACTTGTCAAGGTAGTCTGGATCGATTTGGCATATTTTGTACTGTGTCCATGTGCTGGTGTGGCCTGTTGCTGGTCGTCATCTTATGTGTGTGAGTGTTGTCGAGAATAGACAGCACTGTAACATCGTCCTCACCCGTCATCGTGCGGCTGTCTTTGAGCATTGTGATCTCGAGAGGGTGGTTTGCTGTGATTTGTCTCTTAGGATTTACTTTCTTTTGTGGCATTCATCCAAAGTGCTTGATGTTTTAAAAAGCTAGATGTTGCTTAATCCTTTGTTGGTTGTTAGTTCGACGAAACGGGGCACTATTTATGTAGGATGATTTGTAGTTATAGTGATAGCCTTTGCGGTGCAGCTGTCTATTTAGTAATGATTCCCTACATTTTCATGTAGATCGTTATCCCCACCCGTTCCTTGATCAGTCTCTGACATTTTCCGAAGGGTGAAGTAAGAAAACTTATCCATTTTAAGACGTTTATTGCAAGTGGTGTAGCTAAGCATGAATCAATTCACAGTTAAACAAAATGGACCGTGCTCTAGACGGTAACAAAATGATATATTGTCAACACAATTGAATGTCTTTTACACAAGTAATTTTCAGGAACACAAACGTCTGAATCGTGATGAATACATGTAAATAATTGAAAAAGTACGATGATATAAATCCAGACTGATTAGCAATTTAGTTTAAAGTCACTGATAATTGATGAGAAGAAACACAATAAATATTGTCACTGATAATTGATGGATAAAAATCGTGTAAAAACCGTCATAAAAAGCACCACAAATAATAATTCCACTGTTTGCTAGGTTTTGAATGATAAAATACAAAAATCCATTGAACTATAGAGTTTCGGATAAAAGATTGAGAAACATCTGATGTCATGATTAGTGGAATCATAACTGAACTGTTATCAGTTGTATAAAAATGGTTAAGGCCAGTAAACTAAGTAAATCCAATGTTTGAACACAGAGACAAATAAATCCACCGCATCTTACCTGCGTATTGCGCGCGAGTGTCTTTTATTTATTAAACAAAACCCTATTAATTACAATTAAAATTGCAGTTCAAGAAATCTCAATTAAAACTGCTTGAAACTAACAGAGATTGTTTCTAAAATCACAGTTAAGAGAAATATTGTGTAACAACAGAGTTAGATTATTTGACCTTGAAGAGCATTATATTTGTCAAAATTGAACATCGTTGGGTTGTAACGTGGAGCCGCGTGTTACAGAACAACATAACAAAACTACCGCCATTCACAAGGCACTGACGCGTTTTGACCTTCCATGATCATCATCAGAGTACGAGGGCAAATTGGCTAGCGATGATCAAATAAAAATAAATCAACCTTTTATTTTGGGTATTTTGCTGTTTCCACTGGTTTCATAAACAGAATTTTGTTTGAAAAATATAGGAACATTTTTAGAATCATTTTGTTTATATTGTCAAAGATTTTGACTTGTCTTTGGTGCATTTATTATTCAGTCTTCTTGAGAATTTGAGTCGCGTGGTACACATTAAATGGTCCTGGCTAAACCTTATTTGTTTCCTGAAAGAAATTTGGCGAAGCGATATTTTGACAATAAATTATTGAAATTCACCACAAATTAGTATTTGTATTAATATTACGGTAAAGATATCAAATTCGCTTCAGGTAATAATCGTGGATATTCTGCTTCGAAGATTTTTACTTCCGGTTAGACAATCTGTATCAATCAGTGAGACGGAGAGTGTGCGCACTTTGTTAGTATATATATATATATATATATATATATATATATATATATATATATATATATATTAACATAATTGATAGCAGCAATAATTGTAAGAATACAGAACAATTGACCGAAGAACCTAAGAAATTTAGCTTAAGATAAAGTTATGAGGATTTAATTGTTCTAAATTAGACGATCATTCCGCATATATTGGATTACCAGCCTGGTGTTTCACGGGCTCTACTATGGTAGTTACCAAAGAGCATCTAAAATGAAAATAAACCGCGCCAGGATCCAATATGCGGAAAGATACGCTAAAAATGAAAATTGCATTAGTCGCAATCATATAGATATCTATATAAGACTCCCCACGTACAGAGCAGGCAATCATTCTCACAGTGTTGTTTTATAAACTAAAAGCAATCACATAATTGTTTGTCTCAGCATAGTGGTCTGTGCTTGAGACAGTGAAAAGAAGCCTATCTAAATTCTGGAAGGTAATCATGAGCACCAAACAATTTAATTCATTTGATCTTCTTGCGGAAGAACTTCAAAGACGTTATCAAGCCGAGAGGACAGTAAAGATGACTGACTTATTACGTCAGGAATAGATAAAATTCGTCCCTTTGACCACAAAAAATGAACCCTACTTCTGCTTGAATTTTGTACCTTTTATTTAATCAAACACATGTTGTCGTAGGGTACAAAGTTCATTATTTATAGTCAGGGGCCTTTTGAGATTTGTCGGAGTTTCTACTCTTAGTTATGGTCTGCTGTTATGATACACATCTTAGATTCTTGTTGTCGGTAGACTTTATCTAGACCACTGAGATTCTTTGAGCACTCTAGATCTAAAGTATCCCATGCATTCAACGTGGCTCTTAATCTTGCTTTTAATCCTACTACAAATATACTATTAACCACTACTTCACATATATTAAACCCAAATAGCTTCCAGATTTAATCTGTAATAAAATTAAGATGGAAGATGGCTTCCCATTATTCCCTCATGAAATAGGTCAGTCATGTAATAGCTGATACCGATCAAGGCCAGAGTGCTCGCGTATTTCTAATCAAAATTGACGTCCATCTTATCCAAGCTTAAAAACTTACACATTTGCGCTGTTTTTTCGAAGTTGATAGCTTTTCGGAGGTCGATCTATAATAACTAGTTGGAAAGAGTTTCTGTCATGATCTTTTGCCTGAAACCGATCGTAGTGGTTCTAACATCCTCTAGCAAAGCCAAAAATGCAGTAAAAACTGATATATCGATCCAGCAACACGTTGATCACCGAAAAGCATCTGAACGTCTCTAATTCGCTCTAAATTAATTTCAAATCTGTACGGTGGCAGTCTGGTTAACTCTGAACTGGTACCTTCGCCATATTTCGTAGATTTTCCTGACCTCTAATCTAATTAGAAACTAAATTATGCTAAAAAGTGTTTTATAGTTGGAAAGTTCAATGCCTCCAGTAGATCGGTTTCGTTCTTATTGGGAACCAATTTTCGTTTAATTGTATAAATGATGTTAAGTTCCGGTTATCCTAAGTGTCGCTTCACATTTATTGCACACGGTAATCAAGATATAATTGGTGTCTGATGAAATAGCCTTCTTATCAAAGTCTATTGGGTTAAGATTTAAGACTCCTCCAGCAGAATTTGCGGTGTTCTCAGATTTTAGATCAATTTTAATTATAACACCAGTTATATTTATTTATAATAAAGACCGCTGGTGTGTTTGCTACATTCAATGCTGCATCCTACCAGTTTACCTAGAAAGAGATTTAACACAGAAAACAGAATAGTTAAGTTACCTATTCCTAGTCTCTTCAAAATGTTTCAGAAGTAAGTAATTTGCGTAATTAAAATATATTCTGAGCATAAGGAACAAATTTATATAAGTTGAATGCAATTGAAGTTTTAACCCGTTCTCAACACAAGTAAGATCACGCGCGCCAGAATAAAATACTCAAAGCTGAAACTGGGTACACACTAACAATAAAAACGCACGATATGATTTTAACAATGATTGCTCAAACAGTTAATATAATACCGTTTGTTTACGAATTTCTACAAGATTTCAAGAGCGGAGGTAGCTGTTTTCAATTCCTGGTATCTTTGCTACGTGCCAGGCTGCTGCTTTGCTGATGGATGCTGTGATTGAAAGCTTTTTGGGTGGTTCTGCGTCGTGCAGATTTACATTTTACATTTGCAATGTTCAAATTTAATGAAGTGTCGAAATAGAGAAATATACATGATTGTATTGATATTTTGCTCTTTGTATTTGGCAATATATTTTTTCTTTTTGGATTTTGATGGATAACACAGGGATGTAAAAATTATTCTATGTTTATTTAATAATTTTATATATCGATTTGTTTAGTTTTCAACGGATATTTTAGTTTTGTCAGATCTACCGTGTTATTAAAAAATACTATCATTTTGTACAGGCTATCTATCCACATTCGTACCCGCAAAACCACTAGATTAATTGCTAAATTTATAGCAAGAAAAATCGTAATTCTTTTCAGTCCTTTCCATGAGGCCTACCTTCTTGTGGCCAACGGCAAAGAGCTCTGTATTGTCACATGTAATTTCTTTCCATCGCGTCAAAATAAATTATGTTATAAATTATTTTATTCAATCAGATTATGACAGTTTTCCGTCTTACTGATTGACGTCGTGTATCTCGACGAATGTTAAAACTTTTAAACAGAGAACCGGAATCCATTATTCTTAGGCCTCCTGGAACATCTTTCACCATGTAGTGCTAGTAATTTCCCCCGATATCTTTGAGTTAGGCTTAATTTATATATCTCATTTGCTCATGTCTCGCTCTTTTATCGACGACATCTTTGAATCAGATTTCGTCATAGATTCCAGGTGCCTTGATATGTTCTGTTCATTAGTCTCCTCCTCCATCCAGATAAACTAGAAAACGCTGCGACCTATGATTATATACTCCTCTGTGCTATTCATTTCTATGAATGCATTCCTTAGTCAATAGGTTTACTTTGACTGGGCCCTTATAAAACAAAATTGGACAACTTCCCATATTTCCGTTGGTTATGAACATCTGCAAACCCAGTTTCAAATCGCAATTCATATAGCTCTTTCACATTATGCTTTTTATCTTGGTAGGAGCTGAACGATTCATTTTATCACTGAGAGCATCTACAAACCAATCTACGTGATCAGATGTTCAGTCGAGACAATATTAAGTGTCAGCAAGAGGATTTCCATAATCACACTGAGCTAACGACGTTCCTAACTATGCTTTATATCTGTTTCGCATTTCCAAAAAGCTATAAGCAAATTGTGTACCTATTTTTTATTCTTTATTTTATTGTAATACATAAATCATTTTAATTCTATCCTTTTAAATATTCAATTAGATCTGAAATTTTATTCACATGTTTACCGCATTTTAATTCCCATGACATTCAATGACCTGATCAAGTGGTCAGACATAAATTAAGTACCACGAGCACTAGTGACTCTTACCGATACACTATAAAATTCGCAACATAAAACTGTTGATTAATATGATTAACCACTGTGAGGAGATATCTGAGACCAGAGTTCTCGGGCATTTTTACGATGTTGATGTGTATGCGCATGGAACGACAGACTGATATACCCATTTTAATTACTTCCGTCTTACTTTGTCGCCAAACATTACATATCTGACACCGAACAAAAGCTCTTACTCAAGCATAGTTGACATTTTATATCTATCAGTAAACAACCTGAATGTAGACTTAATATAATAGCGCTTCAGTTAATGCAGCTGTTGAATTATTATGTAGCCTAATTCCAAATTTACTTATGGTCTAGTTTGGTAGCTGGAGACTTCACTGATCTCCAAATATTTTGCGAGCATACGCTGGTTTCTTAGCCACTACTATATTTGGTTGAGGAATGAAGTGAAGTAAAATCTCCTATACAATTTTTTAAACCTGCTGTAGAGGAGATAACTTCATATAAAGTCTCCGATAACGCAAATCCAAAAGCCAACGCACTATATATAATATATACAAAGTCTGTAAAGGGTACCAGTACTATGGCAATACGTCATTATTAGATACCTAAATGATGCTAACGAAAAGGTACATTTTACCAACATAAGGGAATTCAATGGAATCTAATGTTCACTTAAATAAAGAATCAAAACTATTTTTGAACAAATGTTACTTCAGAAAATCCACACTCTCTAAAACTCATCGATATCATTTGTCAAATTTCTTGGTAATCATGACATCATTCAATTAAATATATTGTAACGCGCAGCTCTGCGTTACAACCCATTGATTATCAATTTCATCAGATCCGGTTTTCCTTAGGGTCACATATACGAATTCTGGTTTTATACAATCCTTCTCTTAACTATGATTTTGGAAACAATCTCTGTTAGTTTCAAACAGTTTTAATTGAGATTTCTTGAACTGCAAATTTATTTGTAAATAATAGGCTTTTGTTTAATAATAATGCAGACCCGCGCGTAATACGCCGGTAACATGCAGTGGATTTATGTGATTTAACACTCAAAGCCAGGATTTATATATTTTGTGGGTTTTAACCCTTTATACATAACTACTAACTGTTCTGTTAAGACATTCTGTACTTGTATATTATGTGTTTTTCAATCATTTATACGAAAACTATCAGTTCTGCTAAGGCATTATTTACAATACACGTATGATGATTCGATTTAGCCTTCTCACTTCACCCATTGGAAAGAAGTCTGTTGTTAATCATGAGCACGGCCCACGAAACTAATCTTCTTCGAAGACCGCTACCAGGCATATGTAGGAATGGCATAGCACCACTAAATACACAGCTATCCAGCAGAAAACCTCTTGTAAATTTTTATCTACCGAACTAGAAAAAGTGTACAATCCTGCTGATATTTTTAATTTTGATTATGATAATACTTTCTCATGGTTAAATAAAAGACAGGATTAATTGTTTTCAGCAGCATAACTTCTCGAGATTCTATCTTCAAGTTTTGTATTATTAAAATTGAAATGTTATGCATTATATCATCATGTTAATCAACAATACATACAATCAATTACTAGTCATGGTTCCCTATTTTTTGCAAAATGTTACACTCGAATTATACCTTAAATTTTCCTATTTTTGATGAAGAATCTATCACTCTTTACAGCCGAACTTTCTGATGCTGATAAATTGTACAGTACAACTAATGGCACATATTTATGTGATGTGATAACTTTTTATATTGTAAATTTTCCAATATTATTTTTTGATGGAACATGTGTGGTTTGACTCAAAATAAAGATAATCTATTCTATTCAATTCTATTCTATTCTATTCTATTCTATTCTATTCTATAATAACCACAATACCTCATACAATATACTTACTAATCTAATTTGGCTAATATATTTTATTTTAGGTGGAGCTCATGCAGTATCCATTTAGAGCCAAAGTTCCAACTAAGTATTGCCAATCTGTCATTGGAAGTGGTAGTGAAGTGAAAATTTATATAATTAAACGAAATTTGGTTGCCTGGGCGGTGAAAAAAATTACTATAATCAAATTTGTGATTTTTATTTAAGCACATGACCCTATAATTACTTACATTTGTCAGTAAAAACTAAGAAATGTTTAGTACAGGAAAGGCAATAAACCCAGTAGACGGTTTTCGTCCTTTTTGGAACTCGTCATGTACTGGCCAGAATTTGACGCGAACCTGGGCACGTCTGCTTCGGAATCTGGTGCTCTAACAAATTTGCACCCTGCCGCCCTGTCCGTGGAAAATTCTAGCCAGTACATGATGATTTCCCGATAAGGACGTAACCAGTCTACCGAATGAATGGCATTTTCCACATTACACAATTCTTAATTTATACTGATATATGTAAGTAATTAATGGATCAGGTACTTATATCAAGATCGCAAACTTGATTATAGTAATTGTCATCACTGCCTGCACAAACTATTTTCGTTTAATTATGTAAATTTTTATTTGAATACCACTTACCAATGCTGTGTCGTGCCTTTTCAATAATGAGAGATTGGGGATGGTAAGTTCGAACTTTGGGTCTAAATGAATAACATATGAACTCCACCTAAGAGAAAAAATACTATCCAATTTACATTACTTAATATATAACTAGATATTGTATGTAGTGTGCAGCAGAGTGGTTCAGTGGATAGAGCACCAGATTCCCAAGCAGACGTGACTAACTGAGAGCCCTGTTCGCGAAAAATTCTGGCAAGTAGTTCATGAGTTCCCAATAAAGACGAACCCGGTATACTGAATGTACTGTCCTATTATCCCACATTCCTCACCCAAATATATAGTGGTTAAAGGGCGTAATACCGGCTCCTACTGATGAGTCGCCAGTAAGCACAAAACGAATTTGCACATGCGATTATACTTTTCGTTCATGTGAGCTTTGGTTTATCCTTCTGGTCACAACTGAACTAATTTGTTACTAGGTTCGCAACACCTAATACATACTTGCATATATACTAGCTCTCCGCAACAAACAGAACTTTACTGGATGAATTGCCTTTTCTGCACTTTGCAATTCTTAGTCTATACTGACAAATATGAGTATAAATAGATCAGGTGCATATAACAAGATCGCAAACCTGATTATATTAATTGTTGGGACCGCCCGCGCAACCAATGTTCGTTTAATTATATAAAAGTTAATTTCAATACCACTTCCCCAGGTAGAGGGGTGTCTGTTCAGTAATGGCAGATTGGGGATGGTTAGTTGGAACTTTGGGTCTAAATGTATGCCATATGAGCTTCACCTAATGGAAAAATAGACTAACCAGGTTACATTAGCTTCCGAAGCAGATGTGTCTAGGTTCGAGTTTTGTATGCGTAAAATTCTTGCCAGTACGTGATGAGTTCCTATTAAGGACGAAACCGGTCTGCTGGATGAATTGCCTTCTCTACACTTTACATACTTTTGTTGATACTGACAAATGTGAGTAATTAATGGGTCGGGTTTTTATATGAAAATCGCAAACTTGATTATATTAACTGTTATCACTGCTCGCACAACCAATGTTGTTTCAAATAAAAAATTAGTTCAAACATGACCAGAAGGATAATCAAAAGAAAGCAGGAACGTAATTTCATGCACATTCGTTCCATGATTACTGGCGACTCTTAAGTAGGAGTCGGTATTACGCCCTTTACCCACTATATAGTTGGGTGAGGAATGTGGGTAAAAAGACGGTGCATCACGTCAAAATAATAAAGATAGTATAAACCTTTTATTCAATCAGTGTGTCTCAATGGTTTTCGTCGTGTACATTGACGAAAGTGAATACTCTAAAACAGAGAATTGGACTCGTACTACATTTAAAGAATATTTAGATCATTCAAAGTTTAACAATTTAAGATAATTATACTTAGGCACCATCGCAAGAAGAAAAAGAACGCAATCAAGCCGCAAACTCGAAAAGTTCTTTTTAAAGACAACAAAGCAAAACCGAAAGCTTCTATATTTTAAACAAAGAAAACACAAGAAGTATAATTACAATTTTTAAACCACAAACATTTTTTTATGAAACAGCGGTAACTTCAAATGACCAAAAGTAAACATTTATTTATTTTGATGTGGTGAGATTTCATCAGCCACATAATTCTCTAACGTTTAGTCTTGCTTTAAGTTGACAAAAGTGATAATCTTTAAGGTCAACATATGCTAATAAGATGCTGTTTTGCACCAAAAAAAAATTTAATGCCGTTTGTTTAATAAAGTTGAACTGGAGTTGGAATAATGAAAATGGTCAACAATCCCTGCTGCTTGAACATTTTGTATTTCTTTTTAATTTTTAATACATATATTGAACGCTTTCAGATTGTGGAGGAAGTATGTACTCTTACCAAAAATAAAGAAACAATTTATTAATAAATTCAAATCACCGCTGCTGACTGAAACTAAAATTATTTAATGAGTAATATATTCGATTATATCCTTGAATATTATCTGTTTAAATCCTTTCGTACATTTTTATTTTTGAGCTTTGCATGGTTTTAGTTTTCCTGACGTGTTTGGGCATTTTTAGTTGAACAAAGAAGCCATCTTAAATCGCTTTGCTACATAAATAAATTTTTAATTCGTCTACAAAGTATATTTGACTAACACAATGCGATTTTCTTACTCGATCATATTGGGACAGCCACGAACAGGTAAATTAATAAATCCGTTATTCGTGTCAAATCCCTTTCTAGATTAAGCTATTGGGGTATTATTTTGCGTGAAGAATACTCAGTTCTAGTACATGTCATATGGTAAATTAAATAAAATTGTGATTATCATAGAGGCTAATGTTAAAGATATGTGGACAAAAGAAGCATCACTGGAAAAGACACAGGTGCGAGCCTAATATAATTTGAAGAAATAGCTAGCTGGTCTAACTCCAGTTACATTTTGATCTACAAACAGATACGAGCTATGCCCCTAAAATAATGCAATTATAAAATAAAATATATACTAGACTACTACAGGTAAGATCCGCATATCTAATTTTTCTTTCCATATATATGCATTGCGGTTTGATCCTCGCTATTCAGTTTCTAGTCGTACTCTGATGATGATCATGGGAAGTCGAAACACGACAGTACGTGTGTCTAACGGTAGGTCTGTTGTTCGGTGACTGGTTAAATACAATGGAATTGGTGTTTACTTCAAATTCGAAAACTTGATTTAAAGAATTATTACCACCACTCGTACAATCAATGATTGTTGAATAATTTTATTCATATGTATGTGACGAAAGCTGAAAAAAGTTAAAGTTCGTGACTACATAGAAATTGTACAGCCGACATTTTCAGTCAAGTATAATGTATGCGAGACTACTAGAGGCGAGAGACGCATATCTAAATTTGATTGTCGATCAACTTACGTAGGCCGATCGACTAGACGGTTAATTACTCGAATGAGAGAACATTGCAACTTAAACGCCTGTTTAAAATAAAATGGTGAATACACGCCTGTAGTTACGTAACAAATCGATAAAACCTAGAACGTATGTTCTGTGAATAAACAGACTGCAATCTGATTTAGGAAAGCAGTAAAGACATTTCCGTGTATTGAGCCAGAATTAGATTTTATAAAAAAATGATCGGACGATCCTTCGTTTCACAAACTCTTCATTTATATCTTCTCTTTGTATTTTCTCTGAATATATATAGAGAGAGCATAGAGTATATATATATATATATATATATATATATGTATATATATATATATATATATATATATATATATATATGTATGTATATATATATATATATATATATATATATATATATATATATATATATATATATATACAGTTATATATAGCATATCTTTTATTACGTAGAAAACACGTTTAATAGCAAAGTAGATAATGGCCGTTTATTTCGAGATTAATAAACTTCATCTTACGGTCTTTTATGTACATACATCATGGATTTTTATTTGATTGTACGTGTGCCAACTAGTCTGATTTTCCGTTTTACTTTAATTTCCTGTTTAGGCTGATTTGTAAGTGTATAGGTGTGTGTGCCTGTGTGTGTATCTGTGTGCGTATAGGGGTCATTATTGTTGTATTGCAGAGTGGTGTCTGAAATCTAGTTATTCTTGTATTGATGTATTGAGTTTTAACTAACTGTTCACATTGTTGGCTGCAATGTGTACGAATGTGTTTACCCGAGTGTCGTCCTTCGTTTCGCCTCCGTATGAAATCTTGTTCTGTAACCTTGGCAACAACGCATGATTTGCGGTTTGCAGTGTAGAATGATCATAATTTTGGGGAATTTCTGCAACTGTTAACGATGGTATTGATGGCGTTTGTGTGGTTGTTTTTCACCATTCAGTTTGTTGCCAATCCAATCGAACGTTTGTTGAGTCCTGTCGAGGTAGGTGATTTTTAGCTTGCTTGTATATTAGTAAATAGTTGTTGTGTTTTCTGAATCTGGGTTAGTCGATAATAATCATTTTGGTGTAACGTTTAAATTTATTGGCTGGGTGATTATCGTTTTATATAAGAGCTTCATATGTATATATATATATATATATATATATATAAAGCAAAAAATCCCAAAAAATATTATAGAATAGAATAGAATATAGTATAAAAGAATATCTTTATTTGGATTCACGCGACACTTGTTCCATCAAATAATAATATTGGAAAATGTACATTATAAAAAAGAATATCACATCACATAAATATGTGCAATAAGTCTCATGCAGATAAGTAAATCTCACTAGTTGTACTGAACAATATATCAACATCAGAAAGTTCGGCTGTAAAGAGTAATAGATTCATCATCAAAAATAGGAAGAAATAAAGTATAATTCGAGTGTAACATTATGCAAAAAATGAGAACCATGAAAAGCAATTGATTGTATGTATTGTTGACTAACATGATGATATAATGCATAACATTTCAATTTTAATAAGATAGAACGTAGAAATAAAATCTCAAGAAGATATGTTGCTGATCACAATTATCCTTATCTTTTATTCAACCATGAGAAAGTATTATCATAATCAAAATTAAAAATATCAGCAGGATTGTAGATTTTTTCTAGTTCAGTACATAAAAATTTAAAGACATCTTAGATGGAAGCGTTTCTCTAAGCCCTTTGGCAATTGGTTATAAATTTTGTATATTTTCGAAGAAGAGAATAACTTGCCCGTAACATTCCCCACCAAAGAAGGAGATATTGCCAAATTTCCAGATCTAGTTACAACTTCATGACTCTTTCTTATTGGATTCATATAGGCACTAGTCCACTGGTTCAAATGGAAAACATTTATGCAATAGCACATCCTCCGAAACAATAAAGTTTGCAAGGATAAAAACTGTAATCTAGTGGCGTATATAGTGCAGGAGATAGGGCTAATTTGTTTCACAAAATTTCTTTGTTATACTTCTATCATGCAAGTATGTATTAGGTGTTGCGGACCTAGTAACAAATTAGTTCAGTTGTGACCAGAGGGATAAATCAAAGGCAGCATGAACGGAAAGTATAATCTCATGCACATTCGTTTCGTGCTTACTGGCGACTCATCAGTAGGAGCCGGTATTACGCCCTTTAACCACTATATTTTGGTCAAGAATGTGGGATAATAGGACGGTACAATCTCCTAGACGAATGTGTAAACCTGCAATAGTGAAGCTAACATCATATAAAGTCTACGACAATGCGACTTCAACGCTAACTCACACTATATAATATATATACCGAGTCTGTAAAGGATACTAACACTATGGCTATTGTGTTAGTAACCGATATCAACATTATTGTACCGAAAAGGTACATGGTACTAACACTATGTTTTCCATGTCAGTTCATGTTACAAACATGATGGATATCAATCTATGCTATAGTTCACTGACATTGAGAATTACAACTATTTCTGAACACCTGTTACTCCAGTAAATCCATACACTCTGGCCTTGATCGATATCAGTTATCACATTTCGCGCTTCCATCTTTTTGGAAAAACCCCTTTTTCATGAATTCCAAGTAGGGGCAGCATATTCTAATATGGGTCTAATCCAAATTATATACATTTTAATCTTTATATCATTCGATAAGATATTTCTATTTGTTAGTGACCATCTTTTCTGGGCACTGCCTGCGATGTTTTCAATGTGCCTCTCAGCAGAAGCTGTACATTGAATAGTTATGCCTAAATCCTTAATTACTCGCAGATTTTTAATCTCAAAAATATCATTAATCACAGCATCATAGAAATAAACATAATTAAATTCTGTTCTGTTACATATTTTTAAAGCTTTCGCCGTTTTACTGTTTAGTCTCAGCTCTAGTGTCATCAAATATGTACTTTAATCATACAAATCTAGTGTCACATTATTTTTGGAGAAGTCGACATTTTTTGGATCAATTGGAAAGATTATTTTCAAATCATCAGCGAATTTGCAAACTCGACCTTTAAGGATCGTAGTTTCGAAATGTGTAAATACGATTTTAAATACAATTGGCCCCAAATATTTCCAGTTCGAATCGCGTTCGTGGCAAATTCTGGTGAGAAATTGTTGTGTTCCCAATAAGGACAAACCCGGTATACTGATGAATTGCCTTTAGCAAATTACGAAGCAATGCTTATTTTAGCATTGATAAAGTATATAGAAGAGAGATATATATATATATATATATGGTTAGAAAGAAAGCATATATACATAGTATATATGCATATATCTCAGCGACAGTATAAAATTCACCATCATATATATATATATATATATACATATATATATATATATATATATATATATGTATATATGTGTGTGTGTGTGTGTGTGTGTAGTATGACTGCTTAATAGTAGTTAATGAAGAAGCTACCTTGTTCCAATAGAATGCATTGATTTACTTAATAGAGTAAATTAGTCTGAATGCACGTGTTTACTTTAGACATAACTTATTGAGCTACTGCAGCTTTTCTTTATTTTTTATGTACACAATAATACATTTCGGTCAATATTATTACTAACGAAAATTTTCACATTAGTATTGCTTTCAAAAATCCACTTTTAATTAATAATATGAAACAAACTGCTAGGTAAGTTTCAAAATCCATTTCTAATACACCGTAGAACATTTACATTTAGCAAGCCTTTTTCGTATAAATAGACAGTAATTAGGTACTATGCATTTTAGAGTCCACTGCTTTTCTTATTCTTCGAGTAAATATTTAGGATGCTTCGTCCTTTATGCATAGTGTACTGACATTTTTTGTATTTCGGTTTGGTATGGCTTGATTGTCTTTTTGTTGCTTTTTATATTTGAGTTTCTCTCAAATATTCTTCTATGATTAGTAATAATCAAGCATGCGATCTTGATTTAAAAACCTGACCAAATATGTACATTCATTTCTTTAAATCAAGTTTGCGAGCTTAAAGTAAACACCAATCCCATTGTATTTAACCAGTCGTCGAACAACATAACAAAACTACCGCCAGCCGCAACGCATGGACGCGTTTCGACCTTCCATGATCATCATCAGAGTACGACGGCAAACAAACTATCGAGGATCAAACCGCATTGAATATATATGGAATTCAAATTTAGATATATGCGTTTCACCTCTGGAAGCGAACCGCAATATTGAACTTGACTGGAAAATGCCGGCTGCAATAAATTTTATGCAGTCAAATAACATAAACTGCTTCCAGGAAGCTTCCGCCACATATATGGAGAAAGTATATATAGGTGGTATACATATATATATATATAGAGGAGAGATATATAGCAATCCAAACAATAAGTGTTAAATTGGATTGCCTATATATGTACATTCATTTGTCAGTGTAAACTAAGTATTTTATAGCGTGGACAAGGCACATCATTCAGTAGACCGGTTTTGTCCTTATTGGGAACTTATCACGTAGTGGGCAGAATTTGCCGTGGACTGGGCTCGAGCCTGAGCTTTGGAAACTGGTGCACAGGTTCGAGCCCTGCCTGCAGAAAATTCTGGCCAGTACATGATGAGTTCTCAATTTAAAGACGAAACCGGTCTCCTGGATAACTTGCCTTTTCTACAATGGACAATACTTAGTTTATACCGACAAATGTATGTAATTAATGGGTCAGGTGTTTATATCAAGACCGAAACTTGATTAAAATTGATTGTCATCGCCACCCGTGCAGCCTATGTTTGATTAATTATAAATATCTTCTTATTAAGCTGTTTTGAGCACCGCCAGCTGCTGGCGTATCGAACTTATCTATTTTGAAATGAATGTGCACTCCATTCCATGTCTGCTTTTGTTATATTCCATTTTAGACTACCATCTTTCTGTCTCACTAGCAACAAATCAAAGATCGGTAATGCGTTATACTGAGGGCTCTCGTACTCGCGAGTAAACTGAAAAAGATTGCCAATTTTATTAAAATTTGTAAGTACACCATTTGTTTCGGCATCATTAGTTATGTTTGTGAAACTGGCATCAACGTACCACAGATATACCCGCCAATATTCGTGCACAAGTGGTTGTAGTTTTCCGTGTTTCCGGATAAAACAAGCAAAATCTGCTTTCACACTCTTAAACAAATTTCTCAACGCCATTCCATCGATTTGCGTGATTTATTGACCATTGTAAGTTATTTAAACAGCATTAATGCACTAATTACGGAAATTTGTAGATGACTTGCAAGTATGGCGAATAAGGGGTGGTTACTAGCGATGACTTTACGGAAGAAATCCATAGTCTTCGGCTAAATAAGCAGAGGAAAATTGTACATTTTGATATATTCCTAAAAAGGAATTAGGCTTTGCGGAGTCTTGCCATCGTTCGAGCAGATTGTAAATTATTTGAATGTAAACTGGTGTGTGTCTGTGTGCAAGAACGCGCGTTTCTTGGTTTTCTGTTTCTTAAACGAACATTGGTTGCGCGGGTGGTCAGTAATGACAGATTGTGGATGGTTAGTTGGAACTTTGGATTTAAATGGATGCCATATGAGCTCCGCCCAAAGAAAAAATAGGCTAACCATAGGTTACATTAGTTAGTATATAACTGAGAGAATTGTGTGTAGTGTAGTGTGCGGCAGGATGGCTCAGTGGTTAGAGCACGAGATTCCGGGAAGCAGACGTGCGCCAGGTCTCGAATCCATGTCCGCGGCAAATTCTGGCCAGTACTTGATGAGTTCCCAATAAGGACGGAACTGGTCTACTGAGATGAATTGCCTTTTCTACACTATACGAATTCTTCTTAGTTTATACTGAATATGTAAGTAATTAATGGTTCAGGTGTTTCTGTTTCTTGTTGTAATATATATATGTATATATATATATATATATATATATATATATATATATATATATATGTCTATTTTAATCTATATTATTTATATCTTCATTTGTTTTTAGCAATTTTACACCATTTTGCAACGGATATGCCTATAATATTTTGATTTATAATAAGTACTTATTTTGCTCATTCGGACTGTACTTATAATGTTTTACTTATTTTTTTTATACTTTCTCTCTCTCTCTTTATTATTTTCGCTCACTCTTCAACTATGCAATTTTATGCCCCTGTGCTACAATTCGCATTTTTCTATAGAAATAAAGTGTTTCATAATGGATTTGCTTATTTGTTTCCGTACGCGGCTAGTGCTCAAACTGTGAAAGGCCAGACGGACTAATAATGTAATTACCTTTTCAATAACCGCTAAAAGCACATTGCGGGGGAAATAATAAAAATTAACAAAACTAGTCACAAAATATTGAAGAACTGTTTTCATTCAAGTCAATCACAGTTGATATGCGGTAATTTGCTTTCAAAAAATCTACTTGTGCCATAAAAGTGAAAATAATGCCATTCCACATTTTCAAGAACCCGTGCGTCGTTTCGTCTTTTGCAACGTTATTGTAAATGATGTGTTCAAACCTCAAAACTGGACTGGTGAGTTCGTCTTGGAATCCGGATAGCAGCATAAAAGTAGGTCAAATGTAACATTTAATAAAATTTCTCTTCTCTTAGTTTTCCATTTGAACAGGATGTTTCTGATAGAGCATAATAGCTTGAACTTTGTTTGAATTTAATAAGTATAATATAATATAATATATATAATATAATAGCTTGCACTAAAATGCACCGCGAAAAATGAGAAAAAAACTATAAAAGATTAGACAATAGATTTTGGCTGATTAAAGTAGACACGGATGCAAATATTTATGCAGATTTATGCATAGAGGAATTAACATACACCGCAATAAATTGAAAAACAACTTAACATTGCGGCAATGCAATATATTCTGCGAATTAATCTGCAACATCTGAAAGAGTGGTGAATGTTTCCAAAAGGGATCTGATTGCTTATCCACAATGAGAAGTTAATTGTGGACCGAATACAACGGAGTCTGTTGATTGAGATTATTACGGAAAAACGTAAAATTTGGCCAACAACAGTTAGATGAAGACAATCCAATTTGCATTTGATGTAATGAAAGCTTCAAATCGAAGTAAATAAGCACATAAACGTAAATTTGGGAATTGAAACGGTTTAAGGCTAATTGATGTCTGAACTCGGATAATTTGGACCTACAGTTTTAATAAATCAGGCACTTTACAAAAATAAAATGTATGAACAAAATTGCGAAAGTTTGTAATAAATTAAACAAAGATCCTATTGGCAGGTTGCAAGGAGACTTTGAGATGAATAAATTCATCACATAAAACAAATTTGACTCGGTGTATTAAAACTCACTAATAAAACGAGATACAATCCCACCCAGAATATATTATTTAGTGCAAATTCATAAAAAGGCACAAATTAAAGGAAATAATGGATGTGCAACTTTCAATCACTATTAAATATCAAAAAGCAAGTTTTGAAAATATTGTTTCTGCGTCAAAGTACTATTCTAAATTTGACCAGGGAAACGGGCACTTCCAGTTTGAGTTAAAATAGAGAATGCTGATCGAAAAGAAAAGATCCGGAGAGGTTAATAGAAATATCTTCACGGGAATAAAATAAACTACTTGGATAAGTCTTTAAATCAAGTTTGCAAGCTTGAAGTAAACACCAATACCATTGTATTTAACCAGTCATCAAACAACATAACATAACTACCGCAAGCCGCAACGCAATGACGCTTTTCGACCTTCCTTGATCATCAACGGAGTACGACGGCAAACTTATTATCGAGGATCAAACTGCATTGAATGTATATGGAAATAAAATTTAGATATGCGGCTCTCACCTCTAGCCGTCTCGCATACATTGAACTTGACTGGAAATATCAGCTGCACAATTTCTATGCCGTCAGAAACATGGATAAGTAATAGAGAACTAATTCAATACGGAATAAATTTTATTAAAGACGAGACATCAATACCCGGCGCAAAGCTCTTCCAAATCTCAATTTTTCGTCCTAACTGCCAGTGAAATTTGTTGGACGAAGTCGATCGATGCTAAGGTATGCGGCTTCCACTGTAGTAACAACTGCTAATAATGACCATGACAATGTAGAAAACGTGTGCTTGTTCTGCTTATTAAAACACCTGAAAATTGCTTGTGGATAGAGCGTTCGATAGTCTATCAGCTGATTTCTTCACAGCCGCGCTAATTATTGTGCATCAAGCACAACAAAAACAGACATCGAGATGATAAACTGATTCGTTTATCAGTAAATTTTCATTCCGATTAATTTTTGCTCATGTACCGCCTGTGTGTACATTATTATGTACCACATTTCATGTATATATATATATATATATATTGGTATATATATATATATATATATATATATATATATATATATATATATATATATACCATCGCAAGCGTAAATATAAAAGAGCGTCAGTAAGAATGAAACCCATGTGTATATGACAGTACACCATTTGTTCATACTGAATTTGACATATCTTTATGGTCCTATTAAAACCAATTTATTACCAGGTACATATTGGTATTACATATTGGCTGTTACTGTTTATAAATCTACTTTCATATGCATAATCTAGTACCTTACTCTCCACACAATATTTCGTTATTTAGATTTCTAATTCGGATACAAATCAGTCATATCTTTATATTTTGTTTTTTTTGCGTTCGTTTATATGATAACATTGTTGTCTTTTAATGTATTTCTTTTGTTTTTAAATATTGTACAGTTTTTTTGTCTACTGTTATGCATTGAATAGCGGTGGTATGTAAGTCGACATTATTCGGTAATCGGATATCAGCACATTAATTTGTAACCAGGTGTGCATATTTTTGTACTTATTTGGTGTTTGTTTCTTCATAGTTTAGTTTCACACTGGTGAACGTGGTTCGCACCTTTTGTGCGACTTTATAAATTATATTATAAACAACATTTGGTATTCGGAATCGTCAAACATGGCTTTACGCATTGGAGATAAGTTGTCGCTGCCAGGCTTCATCCTTGTTTTCAGTTGTGTTATAGAATTATGCGCTGGTTTTCAGAGATATCAAATAAATTTTCCGAATGGCGATTCCGTTCCTAATCCCTGTGATAAAACTATTATTTGGAATGGTGTTGGACACCGAGATCCATCAGGCTATGGTGCTCTAAACAACTTTGGAGACGCATTTCAAGATGCCCATGATGTAAGTAAAGATGAAATACGAATATTTATTTAAAGTAGCAAATTCTCAATGTTTAACTGATTAAATAATTTCGTCATGAAATGAGATACACTTTTTTTTCATTACATGCAAAATTTGTGATAAACTAGTTTACAATAAGGAATCCGCTATCTGGAAAAAAATTAGATGTTGGCAAGCGGTTTCGTGAACAAATAAAATGTGCAACGCTTCTTATTTGCCTTTAAATGTCTCGAATGTACGTGATGAATTAGGCCATGTAAATAGCTACTTCTAGTCAAATTAATCGCCAACAATGCAATTTATGTAACGCCACTCACACAGGCTGACGCGCTAAGACGGCCATAAATAGGGCACATACACAATCTGACTTACGAGGATAAAATTGCATTGCATATCACACACACTTTACTTGACTAGAAATGTAGACTGTCCAATTACCATACGGTCGCAAAAATTATCATCTCCGTCAACATAGCCAATAAATGCCTAATGGTAAGATAATTATGCTTGTAGTGAAAACTGCAAATAATTTTTTAAGTGTTTGCATAGAAAATGTGAAACCGATATTTGCATTTAAGTAAAAATTATGTGAAACTATTAGAGGCGAGTACCTCATATCTGATTTTCCATACTTGATATATGAATTGCGCTATGATCCTCATTATTCAGTTTTCCTTGCTGTTCTAATTATGATTCTGGAAGGCCTAGACGCGTCAGTATGCTCAAATGACAGTTGGGATTTTGGTAAAATAAAATTGGATTGATGTCTATCTCAAGTCCACCAGTTCTTACATTTTTTCTTACATTCCTTGCGTAATATATATTCAATTTTTTAATTTACACAAGCATTGTTTTCGCAGGTGGCAAGAACAGTTATTTAAATCTAGGTTGATCGACTGATATAAATGCCAATCTCATTATGTTTACTATTGAAAAATTAAACTAAGCTTTGTATAAAAAATGCTAATATACACAAAATTCTTGTGTCAGTTTGGTATTCATTTGTGCGTCTGAAGGTGTTTTATGAGGCCCTATTGATCACAGTCGGTCAATTTGGCCTCCAAATTTTGACAGTGAATGTATTAAAACAGATACTGCGCTACAATACTGATAAATTGGCCATAATCTAGCTTTCAGTTACAGAAGCAGTTAGTTCTCTGGGATGGAGTCCGCTTCCTCGCGATGGTTGCAATATATGTTCAATTATGAATTGGGAGTTGCGTATCAAGTGACGAATTAGTTCAAGTAGGTCCAGATGGTCATGGTAGCTTCAGCATGGACAGACAGATTAATCTCATCTACGCATGCGTTTCGTGCGCACTGGCAATTTACCGGTAGGAGTAGGCACCAATCACATATTTGTTCAAGAGTTATAGAAAAGTTTGACATTGCCATCGTTTATTGGCGTATGGAGTAAAGCAGTGGCGTCAACTTAATACTTAAAAAGAAAATGAGAACGAGCCGTTTGTTGTATTTTTTTCTTCTCACATGTGCATGGTATTGTAAATCCGTACAAATTATTTAGCAGTGCAACATTAAATGCAGCTTATAAAATAAGTGTGTAGGTCAATTAACTTTTTGGAGATCAAGTATCTCCTCTTAAAAAATAAATCAATTTTTATTTTTGGACATTTGATGTTAGCGCTGGTTTCATAATACAATGTTTCGTTTTGGATTCATGCTGCCATTTTTTTGTGCGGGACAACCGCACCTATCATACACCAGATAAGTATAATAAACATCGGAAATAGCTGATTTTCCTGACATTGCCAAGCCTTTGTTAATCAATTTCTGTGGCAAAAGTTGCTGGATTCTGCTTATCAATTGCTTCTTCGTACATCCGATATATGTGCTACCGCACATACATGAGAATTTGTAGACTATGAATGATTTGGAGAGAATTGGCAATTGATCTTTGGCATCCAACCTCATGATTCTCTGTGTACTAAATGTCATATTAACTTTAACACTGGGAAAGTTCTCCTTAGTTATTATATTCAGCCGCCGTGCAATTATTGAGGCTGATACGTCGCCTCTAAATGGTAAGTTTAGGAAAACCTGCTTGCCGGTATCCTCTCTAGTACGAATCTGCCGTGGTCTGATGTTGACATCAATGAAACGCCCTGGGTAGTTGTTCATTAGCAAAATTTTCGTGAGGTAGCCCAGTTCTTCCTCGATCTTGTGTTCAGAGCCGATCTTCCTGATTCTGTTTGCTAGGTTGTTTACTAAGTTTCTTTTGTGGGATTTTGGCACACTACTGTTGTATGAATGTATTGTCCGGTGAAAGTGGATTTTCTATGTATGGCCAGTGTCAAATCTCCGTTTGCTTCTCGAGTGAGTTTGATGTCAAGGAATGAGAAAACTGTCGTCTTTCTCTACCTCGAGAGTGAATTTGATGTCTGGATCGACTCCATTTGCTTGTTTGAGGATTTCGGAAGGGTCTGCTGCTTCTGAGATGAACAACAAGATATCATCTACATACCTTTTGTAGAGTGCGCACTGGTCAGTTATACCTTTTCAGGCTCGTTTTATCCAGGTGATTCATGTATACATCTGCCAGGAGGGGTGCGACGCAACTTCCCATAGCTACACCATTGATCTGACGGTAGTATATCTCTTCGAATGTAAATTGCACGTTTTTAGTACATGCTAATATTAGGTCTTTGGTGTCATTGGAGTCCATAGTGAAGTCAAAAAACTCATTTTTGATGAGGTCACACAAGATCTCCGTTGTCTTATCCAGTGGTATGTTTGTAAATAAGGATGAGACGTCAAGCGAGACCATTTTATTCTGTAGGATGTTCTTCCCCTTCAATTCATTTGCAAGTTCGAAGGAGTCCTTGATAGTGTTAGCGTTTATGATGCACCGTATTGGTTCAATTAGTTTGCAGAGAAACTTGGCTGGTTTATGTTGTGGAGCGTTGACCATTGACATAATGGGCCGCATCGAGGGAGCTCCTGAGACTGTCACGTGTATGTGCGGTAGCACATATATCGGACGTACGAAGAAGCAATTGATAAGCAGAATCCGGCAACAAAGGCTTGGCACCGTCAGGAAAATCAGCTATTTCCGATCATATATTGGCAACGGGGCACCCTGTCAATTCGACCAATTTCACAATTCTACACAAAGCAAAATCAGAAAAATTATTATTTATTTACGAAGCCCTTTACATAAAACAACAAGCACCTGACCTTAATATTCAAAAGTTTCATCAACATGATATTCTTATCGACTGGCCAAGAAAAACAAAATTCAACAACAATCTACTAGTATCCAGTCAAGAACAAACAGGCCCTCGACTAGAATCAACAAACATACAATCGGATTGGCAACAAACTGAAGTGGAAATAACAGAGGCGCATACGGTGACAGAAGTCTCCAAACAATGTGAGCGTTTAACACTGCAATCCACACTGGCGCTGTTACCATGTGGAAATGACAACTTTGCGCAACAAGGTGAAACGATCAACTACACTGGGGAAAATAGCACTTGTATATGTAACAGTGAAAAATGCGCACAAATGGTTAATTCTCAAGCCATCAAAACAATAATGACCAGATCTCAGACATCACTTTGCAATACTGCGAGAATGACCTTTACATGCAAACATGCATACACACTTACCAACCAGCCAAAACAAGAAACAGAAGTAAAAACGAGTCGGATTTGTTACCACTAGCATAATCAATTGAAAACCCAAAATGTATAAATATGTATGATTGTATAAGAGATGATTAGTATTCACGAAATAAATGGCCTTTATCCACTTTGTTATTAATGTGTTCTTTCTTCCAATTAGAAATATATATATATATATATATATATATATATATATATATATATATATATAAGGGCATACTATCAACTGGGAGGTCACCCTGAATTGTGTAATTTAACATGATAGGAATGAGACAAACAGTCTAACACAGCTTTCATTGTTCCAGTAGTTTTCTTTTTGGAATATTTCCGGCTAAACTTATCGATAGCCTTCATCAGTCGCAATATACCTCACAAGTTTAGCCGAAATATCTCAAGAAAAGAAAACTACTGGAACAATGAAAGCTGCGTTAGTCCAAACGCAGATCAGGTCATTTCAATTAATCCAGGTTTGCAAAAACAATCTTCATTCAATTCATCTAGTGCGCCGGTTTCATACCTATTAAAAACTCATCAAGTACTGGCCAGCATTTGCCTGCCGTGTTATGGCCTAGATACAAACTAATTCCTAGACCAACTATCTGTCTGATTTTAATAACTGAACAACACAAATACAATAATCTTTAAGCTGAATTTCACTCTGTGTCAAAATTTTAAAAATTATCCTTTAGACAATGACAGTCGCAATAGTTTTTTTTCAAGGGACATTTATAATTATTGGCATAAAATTAAACGGACAAATAGAATATTTTTAAATGTTCAATTTGTCTATACTTTTAACAAATTCAAAGGAATCTACCCAAATTGTACACAGTTGATTTCTCACAACCTCAATAGGTTAGCGAACCACTTCGTCAGTTCATGTGTTGGCGTATTTGCTATTAGAAAAATTTGTCTCACTGTAATATTGTGCTTGTTCTTCTCTGCTACCACACACAATCATAATATTTGTTTTCCTCTTGGCCCCAGTTGTTTCTGTTCAGCAGGTGTGATCCTTTAATCTTGTAGGAGATAGGATAATGCCGTCGAAATTGGTCTGCCATTTAGTCGGTTGCATTACCGTTAGTGTCAATTTCAAATTGTAGACCAGATGCTAAGCAATAGACCTTGGAAACGTAATCATCACGTCCAGTGAAAGAATCACATAGTCACGGTCTTTGAGAACTTCTCAGAAAGCAACCGTGTGCACTTTACTCTATGACGATTTAATTTGCTGTGACCAATTTTATATTGTTAGCAAATGTTAAAAAACTTAAATTAAAATCATCATTGGCTGTTCTCATTAATTACTTTTTTATCAGACAGCCGATGGAATGGGAATTCAAACTCATTTACCATATGCTCGTATTTTCCATGAAGGAAAGACTATTTTTATAAACGAGAGCCTCACTTAAGTGAATGCTTCAGTCTCTCAATAGTTGCCTGTCTAGTTTATAGAACAACTTCATGAAAATAGTTTGAATACTTAATTTTTGCAAAAAGACGAAATTCATTTGAAAAATTAAATCGATCTACAAATTGTGCTCAGATGTGACATATTTTTGCATCATACATTTCTGCACATCAAAGTCCCACAAGATGAGGCGTTACTCTGCCATTAGTCGAGTCTACAATTTTCCATTTTTACAGTAAAAAACGCTTGAATCGTCGAGATTAGCCAAGTTGTCTGCAAAAAAACGTCGGATTCCAGCTCCATTGTCAATATAAATATCAGTTTTCAATATTATGATCGCAATGAACGACAATGCCCCCAGGTCACTAATTTTTCAAAAACAATCAAGAAAAAAGTCATTAACCGATACGAATTTGAAAATTAAGCTTAAAATGACGCAGAAGCTCTTTTACTAAATATTAACAACTGATTCAGTACACGTAAAGACCAAAAACGCACAAAGACGGTACTCGGTTGAGGCCAATTTTTTCAATGAAGAGTACACCAACACATGAAATGGCAAATTGGTTGGTTAACCTGTTGAAGCTGATGAGAAATTATTTGCCTGTGTACAGTGTCAACGATTCCTTTGAGTTCGTTGAGGAGGAAGAAAAATTGAGCATTAAAATCCTTTGGGTGTGGACTTTCCGCAAGTTGCGTACGTGGATTGTCACTTGTCACTGTCAGTTTCGCAAAGGTCCGGTTGATCCCCATTTCCGAGCTCGCATCGATCTGGTCTTCGTTCTGGCTGGGTGCGGATTCGTCCCTATCTTCCGAAGGCTTCAACATCGTCTCGTACTAGCCACTGGAAATGAGGTATCATCTAACCTTTGTTGATTGGCGAGGTTTCGGTTTTCGGTTTCCAAAACCATCCTTAGGCCTCCAATCACGCACACCTTAAACAGCTAATCAGTGCAAAATTCGAATACGTCCACGCATGTGACATTAATTATAAACTCTCGAAAAAACTTTCGTTCATTTATTTGGAGCAAAATGTTTTCCAAATGTGTAATTAACTTTTTTTTGTTTAATTTAGCCTAAACGAGATTTGTTAGCGCAATCCAACTAATAAAATTCATAAATAAAGTCACATGCATGCATATATATTCTCAGTGTGTGGTTTTCGTCCTAGAAAACAACGAGTGACTCATAACTAAGTCAAATGTGGACATTATTTTAATAAATAAAATTGTACTTGTGGTTAAATTATGGGGGCATGAAGTGCATAATTTATAGACATTTTGGGTAGTCAATAGGAAGTCCGCTTTCAAAAAGTAGACTACATTAGCCAATCTTAATTTGTGACCTCGAGAATTGTGGGAAGTGGTCTACGTAAACGAATATATATTTTTATTAACTCCAAATCGGAATAAAGGTACTTTACAGTGGTTAGTACGAAATGATGTTGAAGCCTTCGGAAGAAAGGGACGAGTCCGCACCTAGCCAAAACGAAGACCAGATCGATGCGTACTCAGAAATGGGAATCAAACGGATCTTTGAAAAACTGATAGTTCAGGGAATGTCGGCTGTGCAATTTCTATGCAGTCACAAAAATTAACTTTTTTGCAGTCTTCGCTATATATATATATTGAGACAATAAAATTAAACAATCATTAATTACGCGGGTTGTGGTAACAATACTTTAAATCATGTTTGCGAGCTTGAAGTAAACACCAATCCTATTTTTTATTTACCCAGTTGTCGAACCACATGCCGAACTTGTACGTGTATTTGTACGTGTTGCTGACAGTAGTTTTGCTATGTTTTACGACGACTGCTTAAATACAATGGGATTGGTTTTTACTTCAAACTCGCAAACTAGACGTAAAGAATTGTTACCGCCACCCGCGCAAACAATGATTTTTCGTGACTGCATAGAAATTGTGCAGCCAAAATTTCCAGTCAAGTACAATGTATGCGAGACTACGAAAGGTGAGAACCGTATATCTAATTTTTGTTTCCATATATGTGCATTGCAGTTTGCCCCTCGCTAGTCAGTTTGCCGACGTATTCTGGTGATGAACATGGATGGTCAAAACGCGTCAGTGCTTGAGACTGACGGTAGTTTTACTATGTTATTCGACAACTGGTTTAATACAAGGGGATTGGTGTTTACTTCATGCACGCAAACTTGATTTAAAGAATTTCTAGAAGTAATCAAAGGAATCTTAGTCATACCAGTTTTATTAGTGCTAGCTAAACTAATATTAGTAGTATTATGGTTTGTACTAGTGCTATTTGTATTTCTATTACTATTACTTCTAGTTTTGGTAGTAGTACAATTATTTGTATTATTATAAGTCATCGCAATTTTAGTAGAACTGTTGTAAAAAATGATAGTTCTAAGTTTAGTTTCAGATACCTTATTTGTAGTAAAAATAATAATTTAACTAGAATCAGGAGGAGGATTTGTAACAATAGTAATAGTAGATCGAAATATTATGAAAAAAGAAAATTACTGGAACAATGAAAGCTGCGTTAGCCAAAACGCAGATCAGGTAATTTCAATTAATTCAGTATCGCAACAACGACATTCCTTCAAGTAATGGTAGCTGTTATGTAAGCAGATGTAGTACAGTATTAATTGTTATATCATTGTTACTATAAGTAGCATTTCTTTAAATCCAGTTTGCGAGTTCCATATAAATACCAATACATTTGCAAACTCGATATAAAGAATTATCATCACCACCTGCGCAATCAATGGTCGTTCAGTAGTTGTATTGTTATAGATATTTGCATATCAGTAAATCGGCATCGACGAATGCTATAGTTAAAGAATCTCAAGCATAATAATAATAATAAAAAATAGTAATGATGACTAAGCATTATTGAATGGTTTACTGAGCGTAGGCTCACAATAAACTCAAAGTGGACCGAACCTAGGCAAACTTTTAATTGATACTTTATACCTACTCCACCATAAAGTGACATATACAATTTCCTGGCATCATTGAATAAAAAATGCAAAAAGATGCGAAACTGGATTGATCGAATTTACCTGATCTGCTTCTTGACTAGCACTGGCCAAATTACAGTTGTTTCGTTTATTCAATATATTTCGGCAGCCATGTTTTCTTCAGTTCACCCATCATCATGAGTTTTAGAAAACCAACTAATGAAGTGAGCGCAATATTTCCTCTGGCCATATCTATACCACAGAGTGACCTTTAACTAGATGGTTACGTGTCACGCGTGTGTGTGTATGCATATCCACAACTGTTATCTTCATCCAACCAAGTAAGACTAGAGTAGCTGAATATGAGTTTTTCATTTACATGCGTTAGACTTTTGGTTTATGCACACAATGTGAAATGACGTAACTGAGTTCGCTCTCGCATTCTCAGGTGTGGGGAGACCAATAAATCAGAAAAGCTCATCATAAACAAATTCCATTGTATGTGATAAAGTTGGAAACCTGAACGAGCCTTGCACGTGTGAAATTTCATTCAAACCACTCAGGTTGTACATAGAATAGGCTTATTTAAAAACAGTTTTTGTCATTTAATTAAAAAAGGCATGTGCATGTGTGTGTATATATACATAAATAAAAAGTATTCTGCTAAATATAATTAATAAACATATACGATCCAACGGATAGGTTACGAAGGCAAGTAAAATTTTCAATCAATTACATGATTGATAATGATAAATTGGATGCGGCACACGTTAGCACTCTCATATAAAGAGATACAGTTGCACCCAGAGTGTATGGTTTGGTTAATGTGCACAAGCCTGGTAATCCATTAATAACTATTTCCAATGTCCAACACTCCACAACGCATACAATTTATAAGTTTCTGTGCCATAGAATAAGAAAATATTCCTATTTGGTAGACCATAAATTGTTGAACTCGTATCAGTTGGTTGAAATTATTGATAAATGTGTACTACATGAAGGTTATAGGTTACTTAGATTAGAAATAGTATCTATGTATACGATTATACAGGTACCTGAAGCCCTTGTTCGTTTTCGATGTATCCTAGTTGATCACTCATTAATATTAGGAAGTAAAATGACGAATTGACACATCATGGAAATAATGTGTATATGCGTGGCCTTTAATTTTTTTAAATTTAGGAAACAATACTATAAACATTTTGAGGTGTCCAAATGTGACAACCTTTGCCCGTCTCAATAGCAAATATATTTATGCATTATTTGTAAATTAATTTTTCATCTATCACTCCACTGAAGCCAAAGTTGTACCTACGTTCTTGGATGACATATTAATGACCTGGAACTATGATGATGATAAAATGATAAATTTCTTAAATTTAACGAACCAAATGAGCGCAATTAAATTTACTCTTGAAAGGGAATCATTAGATGAACTACCATTTTTCGATGTCAAGTTAATTAGAAATGGTCAGAAATTATAAAGAGATGATTTTAGGAAGGATATTTACTTAGGAATCATTCTGAATTTGAAGTCAAATCAACCGTATTCTATGAAAATCGGTATCTTAAAGTCGTTAACATTAAGAAGTCTTAAATTAAGAGACATAAAGCATAGGAAGTTGGAAATAGGTAGACAGCGCGATATATTCAAGGCTAATAATTATCCTCTTCATTTAATAGAAGCAACAATGATGGCTGCCATAAGAAAGTTTAATCTTATTTTGAGGTACATAAAGCTGATAAATGGAATGAAGGGCATAAGATCATGGAACTACCGGAATCTAAACTATGTAGAAAAGTAACATCACCAGCATTAAAATACACTACAGGGACCGTTTTATAACACTCCCTTAAACTAGGAACTAGACTGCCTAACCAAAAAGAAAAGATTGAACCTTTGGAAACATCAGGAGTGTATGAAATCACATGCAATGATTGTAGTCTAATGTATGCTGGTGAGACCGTGCGCTCAATCAAAGTAAGAGGATACGAACATAGAATTGTATGTAAGTATGGTCATGTTGGTAAAACTGACCTTGCCCGTCACCTAGTGGAGACCGGACACACTAATAACTGGGATGCTTGCAGACGCATAGCAATATGTAGTCATAATAGGATGATGAGATTGATTGGGGGATCTATCGAAATTAAATTTGGAGATAATATTATGAATGAAACAGCTGTTGAAAAATCGTTAGGTTCGATTTGGAATACCGCTTTAGCTAATGGCAGGAAAAGACGATTGCAAGAATTAGAATCTAAAGCTAGCTCTAGTAAAAGATTAGGAACATCGGATTAAGACTGGCTCATTAGTGGGCTTATTATTTAAATAACGATTAATCAATTATTGAGAATATAGTTTTTCTAAATTTCACTCTTAACTATACGGATGATTGTAAAATGGATTCTATCTTCTTTCCTTACATCAGTTAATATTTCTTCAAATAGTTTCAAATTTTTTGTCTAAACGCCACTTATTTTATTTCATACCTTAAGTAAGCTACTTATTTTATTGAATAGGATTTTCGTGACTTATAACCCCACACTACCTATTGAGATCACCCTAGTAATACAGCATTTTAAACGTTAAGAGTTAGTAATTAATCTGACGCCTGCGAAGGGCAAATTAATGTCTATTGACCGCAGTTTCACGTATATTTTATTAATTATATTTAACTGAATCTTTTTTAGTTATGTATACACACACATGCACATGCGTGACGTGCGCCTATTTAATGATATGACAACAACTGTTGTTAAACAAGCCTAGCCTGAGTACAAACTGAGTAGTTTGAATGAATTTTTACATTTTATCAATTACAAAGACAGGTGGTTGTGGTGAGTGATTTATTGTTCTCCCAATATGAGTTTCAATTTCTGTAAGTTATTTATTTTGCCTTTTTACTGACTAAGGAAGGTGCAAATACGTCACAACGTGTTTGCTATGTTGTTCGACGGCTGGTTAGATACAATGGGATTGGTGTTTATTTCAGGCTGGCAAACTTAATACTTGATCTAAAGAATTGTTACCAACACCAGCGCAATCAATTATTGCTTTATTTTATTGTCTATATATATATATATATATATATATATATATATTTCTAAATAAGAAGAAAAACACATTAATAACATAGTGGATAAAGGCCATTTATTTCGTGAATGCTAATCATCGCTATACAATCATACATTTATATACATTCTGGGTTTTCAATTGATTATGCTAGTGGTAACAAATCTGACTCGCTTTTACTTCTGTTTCTTGTTTTGGCTGGTTGGTAAGTGTGTATGCGTTTGTGTTTGTGTGTGTGCGTGTTTGCATGTAAAGGTCATTCTCGCAGTATTGCAAAGTGATGTCTGAGATCTGGTCATTATTGTTTTGATGGCTTGAGACGCATACACACTCACCAACCAGCCAAAAGAAGAAACAGAAGTAAAAGCGAGTCAGATTTGTTACCACTAGCTTAATAAAATGAAAACCCAGAATGTATATAAATGTATGATTGTATAGCGATGATTAGTATTCACGAAATAAATGGCATTTATCCACTTTGTTATTAATGTGTTTTTTCTTCCTAATTAGAAATATACTGTGTAATAGTAAAAGACGTGGACATATATATATATATATATATATATATATATATATATATATATATATATATATATATATATATATCTGTGTGGCGAAAGCTGCAAACAGTTTATGTTCGTGACTGCATAGAAATTGTGCGGCCGGAAATTCAAGTGAAGTACAATTTTTGCGAGACTAGTAGAGGTGAGAACCGCATATCTAATTTTGCTTTCCCCATATACGCAATGCGGTTTGATCCTCGCTGGTCAGTTTGCTGACGTACTCTGAATATGAACATGGAAGATCGAAACGCGTCATTTCGTGCGACTGGCGGTATTTTGTTATGTTGTTCAATGACTTGTTAAATGCAAAGGGATTGGCGTTTACTTCTAGCTCGCAAACTTGATTTGAAGAATAATCTATACAACTTCGTTCTGACCGGAATCCGGCTTGTTCTTGTCCAGTCTGTGATTCAGGCAGGGCGCTAAGACGGCATAGCCTAGATAAAACTGGGGCCACGCTTCTGCCACGATGGTTATTACATTAAATACAGTTGACAATGTTGAAGATGGGAATGTCAATCGACTCACTCCAAGTATGCGGCATTGTCTCCTAAATTCACATGTTACGAAAAAGATGAGTCAACACTCTAGAAATTATGTCGCCACTATCCTAATTCTTATTACTGTTTACACCAGTGCAATATTTCTTTACGATCTGCACACATGTTTACTGGGGCTCCGAAGATATAGTGGCGAAACCTTCGCAATTCCCTCATACAAGCCAGTAACCACATTTCGGTAGCGGTGTGACTGCGTCTCAAAGTAGATAACTTGCGACTAACGTATTTTCCTTGTCTACAATCAGCCTGTATTACGGATTCGAAATCTGTTTGTGCTGAAAAATGTATGTACATAATGGGTCAAGTGTTTATAACAAGATCGCAACCTGGATTAAAGTAATTATTACCACCACCCGCGCAAGCAATATTTGTTTAATTATATAAATGTTAAATTAAATACCGCGTCCATAGTTAGCGAGGTGTCTGTTCTATAATGAGAGATTGAGGGTGATTTGGTAGATCTATAGGTCTAAATATATGCGATATAGGCTCCACTTGAAGGAAAGGCTAACCAAGAAACACTTGTTAGAGCATCGGATTCCGAAGCAGACGTGCCTAAGTTCGAGGCTTGTCGGCAGTAAGTTCTGGACAGTATGTTATAAGTTCCAATTAAGTACTAAAGTGGTCTACTGGATGAATTGCCTTTTCTACATTACACAGTGCTTGGTTTACACTGAAATATATATGTACATAATAATAATAATAATAATAATAATAATATTAATATTAATAATAATATGAATACGATTTCTACTAATAATACGATTAATGCTACTGCAACTACTACTAAAACAAATATTAAAACCCCTACTACTAATACTAATACTAATAATAAATTTACTGCAAGTATTTCTAATACGAAAGCAACAACTAATATTACTATTTCTAATAATACTATAACCACTACTGATATTACTAATTCTATTACTACTATTACTACTGCTATTAATTTAATACTAATAGTAATAGTAGAAGTAGTAGCAGTAGTAGTAGTAGTAATAGTAGTAGTAGTAGTAGTAGTAGTAGTAGTAGTAGTAGTAGTAGTAGTAGTAGTAGTAGTAGTAGTAGTAGTAGTAGTAGTAGTAGTAGTAGTAGTAGATAGTAGTAGTAGTAGTAGTAGTAGTAGTAGTAGTAGTAGTATTAGTAGTAGTAGTAGTAGTAGTAGTAGTAGTAGTAGTAGTAGTAATAATAATAATAATAATAATAATAATAATAATAGTAAAAGTAGTAGTAGTAGTAGAAGTATTAGTAAAAATAATAGTAGTAGTAGTAGTAGTCGTAGTAGTATCAGTAGTGGTAGTAGAAGTAAAAAATAAAAAAAATTATGATGAAGGGATAGAATCTCATAAAATCCGCTACGATTATGCATCAGTTTGTTCTCAACTTAGCCTCTTTTAGGATAACCACCGGATAGATCTGATGTTGGATAATGCGCGTAAATTCCTCTAGCTGCTTGCAGATAAAGCATTCTGATTCTTAATGGATTAGCGCCTGCGATCAGCTGATAAGCAGCTTCTGGTCGATTCACCCATTCAGTATTGTCAACTTGCAGTCTTTTGGCTGTAATGCGAAGAAGGCTGAGAGCACCAGCAAACGATTTCATCTGAGTTTTGCGCAATAGATTCGTGTCACGCTTTTCAGCAGATTGACGGAGTGATGAACTGTTATTCTCAGCCAAATGGGATCTATTAGCTTCATCCGAATCGACGAATTTGAGATGGCGAGGCATTGCCAAGTTAGAAGATGATGACAGAACAGTGATACACCAACTTGCAACTAATAAACACCATGCCATATCATTTTCGGTTAAGTAGTCGTCATCTTTAACATCTTTTACACAAAAAGAAGTCGGCTGCGACATTGAAAAAGCGGCCTGCGCATGCTTGATGGCCTCCATTGAAACTAAGTGCGCAAGTAGCACTCGTCGTTGGCGATCGCTCGACTGATTAGAATCTGATGTATCTGTGGTGTTTCTGTCAGATTCGTCTACAAAATTAGGTGACTGTACTAATCGCATGCTGGTTAGTGCTTTATGTGCCAGCCAAACCGCTTGAGCCAATTGACTCCTGTCAGACTGTATCACCTCTACAGGAGGGATCGGTGCAACCAACTTGGATGGATATTCTTGCAAATTGGTTACCTCATAATCGTTAGGTACTACGCCCTTGCACGCATTATTTACCGAATCTTCACTAAATGACACGAAAGTATCCAAATCAGATAAGTTCGGTTGTTTCTGCAAAGCTTGCCGAGGAGAAAAGTCTTGACTTTTCAGAGATACGCCATTCTCCGATGGGTCACTATCACTTGTCGATGACATGCTTTTATAAACATATGTTCCATAAGCAATAGAACTAGAGCTCAATTTTTCGCTAACATAAGAATTTGAACGAGTGGTAGTTTCAGGGCGACACTTCAATGATGAAGAATCCACCAGCAAAGAAGAGGACACGGTAGAAGACTTTGTAGTCAACGAAGTAGCGTCAGTAGTCACAGTTTCTGGGTTAGCGTGAACATCTTTCATGTTGGAAACAGCAGAAGCAAGCATAAGTGACCACCAGTGACGACACACAGATTCGTTGTGAAGTTCCCAGTCGAACTGATGAGAGGCGGACGAGTAGAACTGTGAGTGAGTAGGTGCTGTACAATGACTCGTGATAGCATCGCACAATGAATCAAGATCAGTCTTCCTTCCTGACTTATTGATCAGAATCCGAAGGCATTGCACCATACCAACGTCGATCAGTTTAGCAATTATCGTTTGTCTAAACGAAGCCTAGACCACTCGAGTTGTTGAACGACAATTTACGCAGCTCAGGCAGAAGGCGTACAAGTTCAGTGCTACCAAGCCAAGACCATCTGGATTGAATAAATTTAGAAAGTACTAGTAGTAGTATCAGTAGTGATAGTAGAAAAGTAATAGTAGTAGTAGTAGTAGTAGTAAGTAGTAGTAGTAGTAGTAGTAGTAAATATATATATATATAAAATAATAATATATATATAATAGTAGTAGTAGTAGTAGTAGTAGTAGTAGTAGTAGTAGTAGTAGTAGTAGAAGTAGAAGTAGTAGTAGTAGTAGTAGTAGTAGTAGTAGTAGTAGTAGTAGTAGTAGTAGTAGTAGAAGTAGTAGTAGTAGTAGTAGTAGTAGTAGTAGTAGTAGTAGTAGTAGTAGTAGTAGTAGTAGTAGTAGTAGTAGTAGTAGTAGTAGTAGTAGTAGTAGTAGTAGTAGTAGTAGTAGTAGCAGTAATAGTAACAGTAGTAGTAGTAGTAGTAGTAGTAGTAGTAGTAGTAGTAGTAGTAGTAGTAGTAGTAGTAGTAGTAGTAGTAGTAGTAGTAGTAGTAGTAGTAGTAGTAGTAGTAGTAGTAGTAGTAGTAGTAGTGGTAGTAGTAGTAGTAGTAGTAGTAGTAGTAGTAGTAGTAGTAGTAGTAGTTGAAGAAGAAATAGTAGTAGTAGTAGTAGCAATAGTAGTAGTAGTAGTAGATAGTAGTTCTGTTAGTTGTAGTATTATTTTGGTTATTTTCGTGTTTTCTAATCGGTAAACATAAATGCCAAAATTTAAATTGTCAATCACTGTCGAAGATTTAAGACAAAATCAAATCATTATTCAGAATACATTGAATTTATTAATGAGCACATGGCCATAAAGTACGCAAAGCAAGCTGAACTGTAGCATAATTTTATCATAAATGTTGTACCTACTCAACAATAAAGTGAACATATAAATTGTTATGGCGTCATTGAATCAAAATTGAAGATTTTAAATTGGTGTCTAAACGAGGTATTCTCTTCTATTTGTAAATTCTGGTGTACTGATGCAGTTATGTTACACTGTTCTCTTACTGAAAATGTTGTGAATTAATGATCGATTACACGGTAAACCCTTGTCTGTGTAATAACAAAATAAATTTTAAAAATATTTTTCTATTTGATACAATCAATTATTAAAAAACTTTGAAAAGGACCAACTTGCTCTTGTCGGTACTTACAGTAAATTAAATTTATAAATTTTCTTAAAGTAAATCTTTAAAAAAACGAGGGTTTATGTTAGATCATTTGATCTCAACAGGAAATGGCAATGGCCAAACGTATTATAGATAAATTACACAAAAACTCATGCAGTTACATATACAAGATTATATCACATTTAGCGCAGTCTGTGGAACATTCAATTTTACCACACGTATAACATTTATATCCAAGTATGATTTGTTTTTAAAATTAAATACTGTATAGAATAGCATTCACTCCATCTTGTCAACTGATTTACCAAAGAACTAAATCGCGCCAGTAAATTTGGTGCAAATGACAAAAGTCCACAAAACGTAGTGCACCATATGCGTTTATTAGTCTAGAATGTCTAAATAAAAGAAACAACTAAACATAGATTCGCGTAGGGCTTGCAAACCTTCATTTTGTAGTTCGTCCGATCCATAGGGTTTGCCTATAGTTATTCTATAAACGGCCAGTTTAGAAGGTTGTTGAGTGCGTGGGGTAGGGGGTGATGTGGATAATTTGTGTATACAGGTGAGTATAAGAGAATAGGCATGAAGACCGGATATTAGGGCAGACAATAGAAAAATGCTTTAGGAATTAAAATAAATATAAATAGATCTGTCGTGAATGAGAATACCACATTTGCCACAAGTTTATTTTTCCTGTGAGTATGGTGTCAACCCTGAAGATGGAACTGGAAATGAAGTCCCGCACAACAGGGAACAGCTTTTTTACCTTTTTCTCGTGTTGCGATACGAGATGTTTGCATCCGCTGTCTACCTGATGTTTTTAGATATTTCGACCTCCATATATGGAGTTCTTTTTCAACGGAAAGCACATCAACTACTAAGTTGACAATCAAAATGTCAAGTGAAAAATATTAGTTTAAACTGCCCCATTTATACTTGTTGTTAGATCTCTTAAGCATAACATGTTTTTTAATAGATAAGAATATGTCAAATTGGTTTGTGTATTTGTCTGCATGTATACACTCATCGAAGTGAGATTACAGCGATTTAATAACAAATACTGACGACTCACTAGATAAGAGTACGTTATGCCATGTGTGTATGTGTTCTCGTTTGCTTTTAATTGAGGAGTAATCAATTACTGGACGTGTACACTCATCCCAATGAAATTATTATTCTTAATTGACCTTAACGGGAAGGATAGCAAATTTGCTTCAGGTAACAACTTCATTTAGGAAAGTAAGTCTAGAAATAGGTCTGACGTGTGCAAATAGGAAATGAAAGTTATCATTTTAGTTTCACTTAAATGACTGATACACGTGCCGCTAATTATATGTAAAAGATTATTTCTCAGTCTTAAGCAAACGCTCACACCCATAAACACACAAACACACAGACGTGGCATACGCTTATCTAGTGAATCGTCAGATGTTGCTAAATCGCTGTAATTTCACTGGGATTGGTGTACACGTGCAGTAATTGAGTACTCCTCAATCCAAAACGAACGAAAACACATACACACAGGCGTGATGTATGATAATCTAGTGAGAAATACAGACATTAAAATAAGACGTGCTGATAAAGGCCAGAGCGTTGTTATAATGGACAAATCGGACTACCTACAAAAGATGGAAAACGTGTTGAATGACAATACAAAATTCACGCGTCTAGGCGATAAATCGAATTAAATAACAAAGTGTATCGCAAAGTAATAAATGAAATTAAGATGTTGACAGATGCCGGTTTAATTGATGATGCCACTGCACAGAAGCTCAAGCCCGTTGGATTATCTACACCAACAATGTATGGATTTAGCCAATCTTCGAAGACTGGCTAAATACAATGGGTTTGGTGTTTACTTCAAGCTTGCAAACTTGATTTAAAGCATTGTTACAACCACCCGCGCAATCAATTATTGTTAAAATGTATGGATTATCAAAATCACACAAAAAAGATTGTCCTACGAGGCTAATTTTATCAATGGTAAATTCTCCGTTTCATGCACTAGCTAAATGGGTAGTTTGTATACTTGAGCCACTACATAAACTACTAGGTAAATATTCGGTGGCCGATTCGTTTGAGTTTGTAAACAAAATTCAAGATTTAAATGTTAAAAACAAGATTATGGTATGTTTTGAGGTTATTTTATTGTTTACAAATGTTCCAATTTATGAAACTATTGACATTATAATCAAAGCGGTAGAACACGACATATTACCCTCACCGGTGCCAGGTCACACTCTACGCAAGCTTATCTTATTATGCACGAAAGACGTGCGGTTTCATTTTAATGGAAGCATCTATAAAAAGACTGATGGTGTGGCAATGGAGAGCCTATTATCGCTAGTGTTGGCTGAGATTTTTCTAAGGCATCTAGAGGACACATCATTAAGGAGTGACATATGTAAATGTGCTCAATATATACGGTACGTGGATGATATTTTCCTTTTCCCTAAAACAGGTCAAAATCACGAACATTGCTTCAAAGTTTCAACAAAGCACATTAGAATATCGGCTTCACGTCAGAGCACGAGAAAGATGATCGCCTGCCTTTCCTAGATGTACTATTAAATAAAGAAACTAATGGTAAATTAAATGGAACAGAATACCATAAATCAACCTGATCTGCACAGTATTTGCATTACAACAGTTTTGTGTCTTTTCAATATAAATTATCAAAGGTTCGTGTCTGCTTTTCAAGAATTGACAGGTTTGTTAGTCAAGATTCAAAAGAAAATGAATAAAATAAAGCAATTAACGATTTAATGTCTAATGGCCATCCCGGAAAATTAATTGAATCAATTATTAAAAGGGGAATTATACAGAAACAGACGTATTATGGGCCAGAAAAGAAAACAGTCTACCTAAACATCCCATTTAAAGGATGCAGTTTCCCGAATAGCAAAAAAGTCATCCAGGAGTGTGCGAACCAGTTACGGATGAGAAATGCTTCAAGTACAATCAACAGTTTTCAAAGAGAGAACTGCCGTGTGGTGTAAGTTTTTTCGCACTCGCAAATATTGTCACCATCATGATTCGGTGTCTGAATTGAAGATATTACATTGGTAATAGCTGCTGACGAGCAATGTCTCATTTCGGAACTGATTTCGCGATCAGAAAGAGGAGTAAAAGCATTCGCCGGCACTTACAAAACCGGATAGTCCAGGCAGATGATCAAACCACCCATCTCCACTGTGGATGGGAGATCTTGGGATCTTTCACTGAGGACACATAACTAACAGTATTACTTTTAATCAAGGTGGCTATCTTGATATAAACACCTGACCCATTAGGTACATAAATTTGTCAGTATAAACTAGGTATTGTATATTATAGAAAAGGCAATTTATCCAGAGAAGACCGGTTTCGTCCTTATTGGGAACTCAGTGATCGAACCTCGGCACGTCTGCTTCGGAAGCTGGTCCTCTAACCACTGAGCCACCCTGCCGCATACAACACACAATTTTCAGGTATATAATAAAAAAAGGCTTCTTGGTTAGTCATTATTTAATGTAGAGCTGATATAGCACCCCGTTAGCCCTAAAGTTCCAACTAACCATTCACAATCTGTCATTATAGAAGAGAACCAACGTCACATGACGACGTGTTATTGAAATGAGCATTTATATAAATAAACAAACATTTGGTTGCGCAGGCGGTGAACCAATCCCATTTTATCTAACCAGTTTTGCTCTGATTTGAGACAATCTCAAAAATTTGCATTTCTACTTAGCTCAAGTCTACAAAACGTACACAATGAAACCAAGTGCTTCATGAAATTGCAATTGTGTACGCAATACACTTATTTTTATGTCTGAGTTTTAAGATATGATTTATTGTAGAAAATTGATTTTGCTAACTATTTTCAAATGATTTTATACAGAAAATCTACGTAATAACAGAATTTAAAGAGAAAAAGCTGTATTGACAAAATATTCTTTAGCACAATGTGTTGCTTTATAGGAAATAACTAAGAAAAACTTGGACAAGTGCAAGATAAACCCAATCGTAAAGTCAGTGTACGAAAAATTGGCGTCTTCCACAAGAAGAAAACGACGCGCACTGTTTAAATTTAGAAAATTACAGCACCATGACGTAGAAAGAGATTGTACAATGGTGCAATTCGTATGTGTTTTCCTGAGAGCTTACAAACAGTACCTGTTGTTGCGGAGTACTAACATATATGCAATTATGTATTAGGTGTTGCGCAGCTTGTAAAAAATCAAATATTACCATAAGGATAAACAAAAGAAAACACTAACAGAAGGTATAATCTCATATGCACAGTTGTTTTGTGCTTACTGGTGATTCAACAGTAGGAGTCTGTATTACGACCTTTGCCTACTATATATTTGGGTGAGGAATGTGGGAAAATAGGACGGTACAATCTCCTAGACGAATGTGTAAACCTGCTGTAGTGAAGCTAACGTCCTATAAAATTGAAATACGTCTTCCACGCTAACTCACTATATATATATATATATATATATATATATATATATATATATATATATATATATCGAGTCTGTAAAGGATACCCACACTATGATTGTTGTGTCCGTACCTGATACCAACACTAAGGGGGCTGAATTGGTACACGGTACCAAAACCATGGTGGCCGAGTCGGTACATGATATCCACACCATGGATTTTTGGGTATGCTAAATTTCACCAAAATTGAGAATTACAACTGCTACTGAACACCAGTTATTCCAGCAAGAATTTATAACTTCCTATCCTGCTGACTCTGATTTACCCTTCTGGTCATATTCGAACTAATTTGTTTCTTACAAACATTGTTGCCTCAAAATAATTTTTGAAAGTTTGCGCAGTGCGAGTTTCATAAGTTGAATCTCCACGATTTGCGTTCGTGGGTTTTCGCTTTGAAATATCAGTTACGCAAAGATCCTATTTATCCCTTTTTCCAAGTACACATCGATTTTGTCTTCTTTTTGGCTGGGTGCGGATTCATCCCTTTCTTCAAAAGTCTTCAACATTGTTCATACTAGCCAATAGAAATAAATATTAGATCGTACCAGTCAACGAAGATTAGATGGTCCCTCATTTCCAGTGGTTAGTATGAACGATGTTGAAGCCTTCGGAAGGAAGGGACGAATACACACTCAGCCAACTAGAAGACAAAACCGAGTTGTACTTGGAAATGGGGTTCAATCAGATCTTTGCGAAACGGATAGTGCAAAGCCACAACTCGCGAAAGCAAATCGGGGAGATTCAACACTGTTGCCTACTTTGTGTCTGATTAAATTTCTTTTTTATTTTTGCACATGGAAAGGGTATTATGAAATCATAAATTAGTATGCCTGGGAATAAAAACGTATTCAAATATTTTTGGAAAGAAATATCTTTTGTTTGATAATTATGTATTCCTATGTCCGGTTGATTGTCATTTTTATTCTCTGTTACCTAATTACAGAAAGTAAAACATATGTGAGACTCTAGGGAATCTCCTATTTTTAGTTGGGATAAACACCAACCCCAATTTCTTGCTCTAATTGCATAACATAGCAAAACCAGCATCAGTCACACACACTTACGCGTCTCAAAGTTCCACAGTAAACTGACTGCATATATAAGGTGAGCAAAATTAGATCGGCGATTCTAATTCGTAGTAGTTTCTCTTAAATTTTGCTAGGCTGCGACTATTTTGTGCACAGTTTCTATGCTGCTACTATATAAAATTTTAATAACTTTTTTTTCTACACAATTAAAAACAATGGGTTGCGTGGATGGTTTTACGTAAGAAATTTAGTTTTGGTGCATGTACGCAAAATGGATTTAACTGGTTTTGGATCTTATCATTTGTTTGCCCGACGGAAACAACATTCTCTGTCATTCTTTTAAAGACTGTGTTCACACCGATGAGAGCTGTTACTTAAGCTACTGTAGATCTCGCAATGGGAATGCAATGAATAAGATTTTCCAACATGCCGAACGTTAAAATAGAAAAATAAAGGCGAAATCATTCGTCTGCTAAGCTTTAAATAGTGAAATGGAATATAGCTTCACCTAGCAACTGAACCGATGTCATTGGAGTTCACGTTTGAAAATATTTGGATAATTGATTAAAAATCGTAGTATTATTTTTCTTTCAGTAAACTGACGACTTGAAAAACATCGGTAATGATGATGATGATTCTGATCATGAAAATGATGAAGATGATGATAGTGAAGACCATGAAAATGATGATGATAATGATAGTGATTAAGGTTATGTTGATAATGATGATGCGGATGATAATGATTTGATGATGTTGCTATTGATGATGATGATTGGGATAATTATGATGACTGTATTGATGGTTATGACAATGACAATAACGATAATGCTAGTAATGTTGGTGACGATGTTGATTGTGATGCTGATGTTAATGATGATGATGGTGATGATGAGGACGCTAATGATGTTAATGAAGATGACGATGAGGATAATGTTGATGATGCCGATGTGCATAATGATGATGTTAATGATAATGCTGATATTATTGCTGATGATGACGGTGATGATGGTGACAGACATGATAATAATGGGGCTGACGATAATTTTGATGATGACGTTGATGATGATGACGTTATTGTTAATGAGTTGTTGTTGAAGATAATGATGATGATAATTGAGATAATTATGATGACGGTGATGGTGATTATGATGCAAATGATGACGATGATAATAGTGACGACCATGACAATTATGATGCTGATGATGGGGCTTATGTTAATGACGATGATTATGTTGTAATCGTTGATGATGATGATGATGATGATGACGATGACGATAAGAAGAATGATTATGATGATGATAAATGAGATAATGTTTGGATAATAATTATGACGGTGATGATGTTGATGATGATGTAGAATATGCTTATTTTGTGCGTTCGATTCTTAGCAAAGTCAAAGGCGAGTAACGATGGAAAATGGATCGTCTTTACCAATTATCTGGAAGGGTCCAAGAATATTTGAAAACTTTGTCAGGAAAACTGCAACCTCTTGCACAGACTACAAAACTGGACAAATAGCCGATTTCTGAGAAAAAATCGTCACATTTACTGTTGTCCCGTTATCTCATTACTTCTTCCCACTTTCACGCCGGAGAGGACCTGGCGCTTACCTGTGAATAACTCAGATCTTCATCGGCAATCGTGATAACAAACTTTTCACAAAGTTAAATACTGTTTTTTGCAGAGATCTAATTTATATGCAAGTATGTATTACGTATAGGCTTTGTTTAAGTGCATTTCCAGTGACTTCGTTAACAACTAACATACACGCAAACGCTACCTATCACGGAGTCAATTCCGTTGGCGCACGCATGTTCTCGAATGTGTCTATGTGTCATCTCTTTCAGACAGACCAACACACGTTCAAATATGCATACTTACACGTAAAGTGCAAGTGAAACGTTTCAGTTAAAACACACACACACACGTAGCAGATCAAATTTGAGTATTTCTAATTTATACACGAAGTCAATGTCAAAAGTATTGATGAATTACAAAACAGCTGGTTCATCACTTCTTTCGTTCAATTCGTATCATGCAGCTTCAAAAGGTTATGCAATTAAACAATCGTTGACTGCGCAGGGGGTAAAAGCATGTTTTTAAATCACCTTTGATTGCTTGATATGAACACTACTCCAGAAAGCACGAAACGAGTAAGCGCATGAGATTATACTTTCCGTTCACGCTGTCTTTGGTTTATCCTTCTGGTCACAACTGAACTAATTTGTTGCTAGATGTGCAACACCTAATACATACTTACTTTCTCCAAAGTTTCCTGCTGGATTTTAAATTCCACTGCCCAACCATCATTAAATTAGTAAACGTCAATTTCTCGAATTCAACAAATAACACAAGTTTTTATCTCATTATAATGACGCGCATTACTGCTTTTGAGTAGCAAGTAATTCAGTGTAGTGATGAATATTTCGACAAACAAAAGTTTGTCTTCCGTAAAATTCTTAACAAGCTAATCCCGATTGGCTAATTGAAGTCACATTCGTATTACTTAATTTTATAAAACAGTTAGACCATCGTAGTATCGCAGTAGAAAAATTATTTTAAGACATTAACTTTCAAATGCTGGCTTATTTCGCATAATTTTATTTTTAAATTACTCATCCAATAAATAAACCATAGTTACTCATCATGAAGAACCTGAATTAATGACTTCGATTGGATGAAATTTGAAAAAATGAAGAAACTTACTATGCTGATTACATTCAAAGTTCCAAAAATACCGGATGATCTTGTTGTATTTTTAGAAATCCCCTCAAATTATCCGTCAAATAAAAAAATAAATTCTATTCCACTATGAAGATTCCACTTCCATCACAGAATCCTGATTGCTTTTATACATTGTTATTTGTAGAGAATAAATATATATTCAAGAAATTACTAGGTGTTGCGTAACTAGTTGGGATTTAGTTTAAACAGCCCTAGAATGATACACCAATCAGCATGAACGAAATATAACATCTCATATACACATGCGTTTCCACCATACAAACGGTTCATCAGCAGGAGTCAGCTTTGCATCATAAACCAACTATATTTAATGTATCCACGATTTCCATTCGTTAGTGGTCAATTTTCACTTCCGGTTCTGCCATGTTTCGATTGATCCTCAATTCCAAATACGCGTTGAGTTCAGCGTCTTCACTCCGAAGGCTTCCACACCATTTGTACTAACCACTGGAAACGAAGGTTGACGTTTCAATAGCTAATTTCCTGTTCCATCTTCAGAAATCCATACCTGCCAATGATACCAAAACTACAATGTTTGTGAAAGGCTAAATATCAGCAAAATTACGAATGAAAACCAATTTATTCACCTTATACTCTCGCAATATACCCAGCGATGTATGTTATTATTAAAAAAATCCCTGAGATCAAAGAATTAAACAAACATTGGTTGCGCGGGCGGTGATAACAATTATTATAATCAAGGTTGCTGTCTTGATATAAGCACCTGACACATTAATTACTTACATATGTCACTATAAACTAAGAATTGTATAGTGTAGAAAAGGCAATTCATCCAGTAGACTGGTTTCGTCCATATTGTGAACTCATCATGTACTGGGCAGAACTTTCCGCGGACAGAGCTCGAACCTGGGCACGTCTGCTTCGGCATCTGATGCTCTAACCACTGAGCCAACCTGCTTCGGCAAATTCTGGCCACTAGGTGATGAGTTACCAATAAGGACGAAACCGGTCTACTGGATGAATTTCCTTTACTACACTATACAATTCTTAGTTTATACTGACATATGTAAGTAATTAATGGGTCAGGTGCTTGTATCAAGATCGCAACCTTTATTATAACAATACCTGAGATCATTCAGTAATTAAAAAAAAGAGTAATTCCACTACAAATCTGTAGATTCTGCTTCTCGATAAAAAAGCTTCATAATGTTATGCATAATTCCAAACAGTGAATATTATTTTTTATTAATTAATTTTTAAAATATGTCTTATAAATTAGTCGGCGTCGCTCACAACGCGTTGTGTACATTCCTCATGAGTGGAGGAAATTTACTTATGAAAAGAATTTTAAGAAAAATAAAAAAATAAAATACAACCTTATTCCTTTAACATGCATATGCGGTGGTGAGGGGACACCACTTGTACCAAATTCCCAAGAAACTCCATGAACTCAATGGAGCCGGCTTATCCTCCAAAAGGAGTCAGCCGCAGTAAAGTAAAGTAAAGTAAGTATGCGGCAAATTATGATCTGTACGTGAGGAGTACCGCACGAGGACGAAACCGATCTACTGGATGAATTGCCTTTTCTACATTATACAAACTGACAAACGTATTCCACATTGGGATTGGTGTTTATATCAAAATCGCAACCTCGATTAAAATTAGTTTCACAGCCGGCGCAACCAATGATCATTCAATAAGAACAACGTTCAATTCAATTTTACTTGCCCAGGTAGCGCGTTGTTTGTTCTGTAATGTCAGTGCGGAGTGGTTGGTTGGTAATTTAGGTCTAAAGAGGTGCTAAATAGGCTAAAATTGAACGAAATGCTGGCCAAAAATCATTAGTTAGTGTATAACTGAAAATTGCCCTTAGCTCGCGGCAGGGTGCGTGCCAGGTTCGAACCTCCTACGCGCCCAATCTGTACAACACAGGAGAAGCTCGAAAATAAGGCTGAAACCGGTCTACCGCATGAATTTCTACACTATACAATGCTTAGCCTATACTGACAAATGCACTTGGATAATGGGATTGGTGTTTATACCAAGGTTGCAAACTTGATTCAAATAATTGCAATCACCACTCGCGCAACCAATGCCCATTTAATTATATAAACCTACATACTTGTTTGTGTACGCTATTTTTTCAATCATCAAAATCTATTTTTTCTAAGTTATAAAAAGATTTTTCCTGGAGCACATTGCACGTTCAACATGGTCTGTTCTAAATTTATAATTTTTTTCATATAATCTTACCTGAAAGCTTGTTAACGTATCGCAACATTCAAAAGTTTTGTACCAAAGCCCAGCTTTTTAAAGTTTTACATATGAAAAGTGTACAAAATGGTCAACGTATAGTTTTCGTGTTTTAGTTGTTTAAAGTTCAAATTTACGAAAAACATTAAATCGTGTGTACACGGACTAATGACATGACGTGTCCATTTACACTGGGTTAACTTCTTAGAAATTAATTATGCAGCGTTAACTATTTTGAACCACACTTAACAGTCAGTGCAGTTTAATTATCTATTGAATTTGTAAACATTTTTCGTGCACTTCCGTAGGCAAAGATAAAAAGTTGTTTACATCTCTATGTTCACATACTGGGGACTCAAGTAGAATTCAAGTACGTGAAAAATTAGACAAGATTATTAGTTTAACTGTTCTGCGAAGACAGGGAAATTTATTTTGTGCGTATAAGAGCCTAAATTCTAACGCAGTGCCAAAACAGCAGCGTCGCCAGTCATCTGCCGTTAAGCCTACCAAGAAGGTCGTGAGTGATGGCATGAAAATGTATTACAATCCTCGACTAAACTATTTAGAAGGGTGGAAGTTCTGTTCTGTAAATCAAGTTTGCAAGCTTCAAGTAAACACCAATCCCATTGTATTTAATTAGTCAACAAACAAAATAGCAAAATGACCGTCCGTCACTCGTATTGACGTGGTTCGACCTTACATGAGCATCCTCAGAGTACGACGGCAAACTTACTATCGAGGATCAAACCGCATTGAATATATATGGAAATCAAATTTAGATAGGCGGCTCTCACCTCTGGCAGTCTCGCGTACATTGAACTTGACTGGAAATGTCGGCTGCACAATTTCTATGCAGTCACGAACATTAGCTGTTTGCAGTTTCAGCCACATATATACAGGTAATACAACCGACGTTGCGCCCTTTGGCCTCTTTGAATATCTTCACATGCCCTTTGGTCGATGCAATGCCCAACAGAAATTTAACAGATTTCTGATTGTGGTGGTAATGAAATATCCACTTACCCATATTTACGTTACCAATGCAATAAGCAGCCTCCTCATTATCTACAACCACATGTAACAGAAATAAAAGAGATGTCAGCACGTATTGATCTGTTTGATCTCGACTTGAAGATGGAAAAATTTGTGCGGGCCCAGTAATAAGTGCAGTTTCTAGAATACTCGAACAGACATTGTAATTGCTCCGTAAAATTAATTTGAGGCTATCAAAAAGTTCTCGACATCGATTCGTGACATGTGCAACTACGATGGAGCAACCACCGACAAGGCTAACACAACAGACAAAAGGCATGAAATCGCTGAGATCCAACTCGCGTCTGCGTTGCGACGAAACCGATCGCTAACGTTTGAACGTATTAAAAGTCTGCTTGCGCAACACACTACATTGCGTGCAGTTTAGCCGAATGTGCCACTGAAATGTTTCACCGATGCATCGGACGTAGAAATAAATTGCTACACTAGAACACGAAGGCAAAGGTGAACTGCGCCCTACTGCGTCTATTTCCTGGAAAATTGAAAGCTCCAGATAAGAAATATTCGGAAATGGAATGAGAATTCTTAGCAATACATGAATCCTGCCTCCACTGTGATTGATATCTCTTGTGTGATTCCGTCGAAGTGAAGAGAGACTCTGCAGAAAGGTTCCGTGCAATTCAGCATATGATCCGACTCGGAGAGTTTAACTTTATCATCAGTCACGCGAAAAGCTAAGAGAATGTGGTCGTCGATTGTTTATCTCGCATTGAAATAAATTCAATACCTTATCATAATGCCAGATTGTCGCTATGACACGGCATCCAGATTAAGCAACAGACCAACAGAGAATAGAATAGAATACAATAGAATAGAATAGAATAGAATAGAATAGAATAGAAAAGAAAAGAATAGAATAGAATAGAATAGAATAGAATAGAATAGAATAGAATAGAATAGAATAGAATAGAATAGAATAGAATAGAATAGAATAGAATAGAATAGAATAGAATAGAATAGAATAGAATAGAATAGAATAGAATAGAATAGAATAGAATAGAATAGAATAGAATAGAATAGAATAGAATAGAATAGAATAGAATAGAATAGAATAGAATAGAACAGAATAGAATAGAATAGAATAGAATAGAATAGAATAGAATAGAATAGAATAGAATAGAATAGAATAGAATAGAATAGAATAGAATAGAATAGAATAGAATAGAATAGAATAGAATAGAATAGAATAGAATAGAATAGAATAGAATAGAATAGAATAGAATAGAATAGAATAGAATAGAATAGAATAGAATAGAATAGAATAGAATAGAATAGAATAGAATAGAATAGAATAGAATAGAATAGAATAGAATAGAATAGAATAGAATAGAATAGAATAGAATAGAATAGAATAGAATAGAATAGAATAGAATAGAATAGAATAGAATAGAATAGAATAGAATAGAATAGAATAGAATAGAATAGAATAGAATAGAATAGAATAGAATAGAATAGAATAGAATAGAATAGAATAGAATAGAATAGAATAGAATAGAATAGAATAGAATAGAATAGAATAGAATAGAATAGAATAGAATAGAATAGAATAGAATAGAATAGAATAGAATAGAATAGAATAGAATAGAATAGAATAGAATAGAATAGAATAGAATAGAATAGAATAGAATAGAATAGAATAGAATAGAATAGAATAGAATAGAATAGAATAGAATAGAATAGAATAGAATAGAATAGAATAGAATAGAATAGAATAGAATAGAATAGAATAGAATAGAATAGAATAGAATAGAATAGAATAGAATAGAATAGAATAGAATAGAATAGAATAGAATAGAATAGAATAGAATAGAATAGAATAGAATAGAATAGAATAGAATAGAATAGAATAGAATAGAATAGAATAGAATAGAATAGAATAGAATAGAATAGAATAGAATAGAATAGAATAGAATAGAATAGAATAGAATAGAATAGAATAGAATAGAATAGAATAGAATAGAATAGAATAGAATAGAATAGAATAGAATAGAATAGAATAGAATAGAATAGAATAGAATAGAATAGAATAGAATAGAATAGAATAGAATAGAATAGAATAGAATAGAATAGAATAGAATAGAATAGAATAGAATAGAATAGAATAGAATAGAATAGAATAGAATAGAATAGAATAGAATAGAATAGAATAGAATAGAATAGAATAGAATAGAATAGAATAGAATAGAATAGAATAGAATAGAATAGAATAGAATAGAATAGAATAGAATAGAATAGAATAGAATAGAATAGAATAGAATAGAATAGAATAGAATAGAATAGAATAGAATAGAATAGAATAGAATAAAATAGAATAGAAGAGAAGAGAATAGAATAGAATAGAATAGAATAGAAAAGAATAAAATAGAATAGAATAGAATAGAATAGGATAGAATAGAATAGAAAAGAACAGAATAGAATAGAATAGAATAGAATAGAATAGAAGAGAATCGAATCGAATAGGATAGAATAGAATAGAATAGAATAGAATAGAATAGAATAGAATAGAATAGAATAGAATAGAATAGAATAGAATAGAATAGAATAGAATAGAATAGAATAGAATAGAATAGAATAGAATAGAATAGAATAGAATAGAATAGAATAGAATAGAATAGAATAGAATAGAATAGAATAGAATAGAATAGAATAGAATAGAATAGAATAGAATAGAATAGAATAGAATAGAATAGAATAGAATAGAATAGAATAGAATAGAATAGAATAGAATAGAATAGAATAGAATAGAATAGAATAGAATAGAATAGAATAGAATAGAATAGAATAGAATAGAATAGAATAGAATAGAATAGAATAGAATAGAATAGAATAGAATAGAATAGAATAGAATAGAATAGAATAGAATAGAATAGAATAGAATAGAATAGAATAGAATAGAATAGAATAGAATAGAATAGAATAGAATAGAATAGAATAGAATAGAATAGAATAGAATAGAATAGAATAGAATAGAAGAGAATAGAATAGAATAGAATAGAATAGAATAGTATAAAATAGAATAGAATCCAATAGAATAGAATAGAATAGAAGAGAATAGAATAGAATAGAACAGAATACTTACTTTACTTTACTGCGGCTGGCTCCTTTTAGAGGATAAGCCGGCTCCATTGATATCCCGGATTAAGCCTCTCCATGTCGGGTGGTTGGCAGCCATTTCGGAACATAAAGAGGGCCAATGACGCTCCCAGTGACGCGGACCATAAACATTGCGTAAACCTAGGAGTTCCATGTCGGATTTGATTGTTGCAAGCCATGTCTTCAGTTGTCCACCTCGGCGGCGGCGCCAGTTTGCACATTGACCTGGGTTCATCACCTGCCGTACAATTTCGTCTTCGGGTTTGCGTAGTACGTGCCCGAAACATTGAAGTCGACGATGTTGGATCCAGACGGATAGTTGCATGATGTCACCGCATTGGTGACGAACAGATGCGTTCGACAATCGGTCCATCCATTTTGTCTTTGTGATGTACCTAAGGCACCAATGGTCGAATACTTCGAGCTTTTTGGAGTCCTCAGAACGTAATGGCCAAGTCTCACAGCCATACAGTAGCACAGGGCGAACAGTAGCCTGGTAGACTCGGATTTTCGTTTTGAGGCTGATTTCACTTCTTCTCCAAAGTGAGTTCTTCAATTGTAAGAAAGCAAGTCTGGCACGGTCGATGCGTGTTCGGACTTCATTCTTTGCTTGACCAGTTGGAAGTATTTTTGAGCCAAGGTACGTAAAATCGTCGACTGTTTCGATTGGGCTGTCGTACACCGTGAGCTGCTCATCAGATGAAGATACACCGATGGCGAAGGCTTTCGTTTTGTCGGCATTGATTTCCAGACCAACGGCTGATGAAAACTGGGCCACTTGATCCAAAACGGTTTGCATGCTCCCAAAGCTGTCAGCAAGGAGAACAACATCGTCTGCGTAATCAACATCCGTCAGCCATAGGTTATTTGATACTTGAACGCCTCGGAACTCAGTTAGCGCGTTGCTCAGAATCCAGTCAACCGCATAATTGAACAATATGGGTGACAAGGGACATCCTTGTCGAACCCCTGTGTGCAGACTGAATTCATCCGATTCTTCTCCGTAAACACGTACTCTGGCTTTGGTGGCTGCATAGTAGGCCTTGATCAGATTGACGAGTTTTATGGGCATACCGTCGAGCAGCATGATGTTCCATAGGGAGTCGCGATCAACAGAGTCAAAAGCAGCTCGGAAAGTCAATAAAACAAGCGACGGTTGGTTGTTGAAATTCGTTGCGATGTTCCAAAACTCGCCGTAATGTAAAGATCTGATCAACACAGCCTTTGCCTGGGCGGAATCCACCCTGATTGGGACGGGTACGGACATGCCGCTCATTACAGAAGCGGTTCAATAGAATCGACGCCAACAGCTTGGATGCGGTGTTGAGAAGACTGATACCACGGTAGTTTTCGCACCTTGATCTATCACCCTTTTTGGGAAACGGTAGCAGGATTGACATTCCGAAGTCTGACGGGCATGCTTCTTGTTCCCAGATAGAAGAGAACAGTCGATGGATTGATGGCAGTAGTGCGCCTATACAGGCCTTGTAGATCTCTGCAGGAATTCCATCTTCACCGGGGGATTTCTTGCTCTTCATGCGCTGGATGGTCGTAGCGATCTCAACCTCAGTTGGGGAAGAGCAGTCCACATCGTAGCTGGGTGTAGATGTTGCAGGTGGTTGCGGTGGGGAGCGGCCACTGTATGGTCGGTTCAATAACTGCGAAAAATGTTCAACCCATCTTGCGATTTTGCCATTGACATCAGAAATCAAGTCTCCTGTTGCGCTGCGTAGAATTGTCTCTGCATTGCGCTTACCGGATGCTTTACGTATAAGACGGAAGAGACCCCCGAAATCACCGACGTTTGCAGCCGATTCCATGGCGGAAGCCATTTCATCCCAGTACTGCTTACGGTCAGCCCGAGCAGACCTCGTGGTTTCACGTCTCAGGTGGCGATAATTAGGCGCGTTATTCATCCGGGCATCTCTAGCTTTTTGTGACGCCCGCATCGTGCGTTCAGAGATCCAGTCTTTACGGTGACTTTTGATGGTTCCGAGCGTTTCAAGCGCAGCTTGCTGAGTAGAGAGTTTCAAGTTATTCCATTGATGCTCCACATTGGTTTTATCTACGGCATGAGTTCCACCGTCAGCGGCAGTCAACTTTGCAGTGATTGAGGCAGATAGCGCTGTACAACGGGATGGGTCCGTTAGGGCAGCAACATTCAGGCGTTTCGTAGGTTGACGGCGCCGTCGGGACTTGAGATGAAGCCTCAATTTGGCACGTACTAGAGTGTGGTCGGACCCTCCTCGGCTGCCAGTTTCAGCTCCTCGGTATGACCTGCAATCTTCGACAGAAGACATCCAACGCGACCGTACCAGAATGTAGTCGATCTGATTGGCTGTGTGACCATCGTTTGAATACCAGGTGAGCAAATGCTTCCGAGGGTGTTGGAAACGCGTATTGGTAACGCACATATGGTTGACATCTGCAAAGCTGATAAGTCGTGCTCCGTTCTCGCAGCGCTCACCTAGACCAAACTTTCCCGGTATGTGTCTGGTGGATGAGTCAGAAGGTCCTGTTCGTGCGTTCCAGTCACCAGCGACAAACAGTATGTCGCCTCTGGAAATTCCGTTGATGGTCTCTTGCAATTGGTCGTAGAACTCATCTTTCACATCTGAATCAGCTGCGAGGGTTGGTGCGTAGACGGCTACGACTGTGATGTTAAAAGGTTTCCCTCTCAGTCGGACCGTTGCGATCCTCGGTGATACAGGATTCCAAGCCAGCATGGCTCTCTGCGCTGTAGGACCAAGTAAAATGGCTACACCGTGTTGTCCGGACCCGTCAACTGGTCCGCTGTGATGCATCAAGTATGTTGATTCTGCCGACGGTACTTTTATCTTCGTTGATCCCGTGCCGGGCAGTCGGACTTCAGACAGGCATGCAACTTCAATCTGGTAGTCATATAAAGATTTGGCCGTGATTGCTTGGCTGCCGATATCAAGCAATGTTCGAACATTCCAACACCCGAAATAAATAGGTGTTTTCGCGCTGATAAAACCAGATAGCTTTTCACTTGACACCCTAGCCTCTGGGGGAGCACAGGGCGCGTCGCTTGCCGGGGACGCCGTAGCATGATCGGTATTCATAGATTGTGACATTTTCATGGAGTTTCTTGGGAATTTGGTACAAGTGGTGTCCCCTCACCACTCGGCTTTTTGATCGAGGACGCACCTCTAGCCTTTGCACATCCAAGCGCGGTCTGCAAGGCAGCAGTAAGTTGTATGGTTGCCGGTGGCTGTTGAGAGCTCATTCGCCATTCGGAAGTACGGGGTACTGTCCAGGAGTCCATGTAATCCTGTGGCTGTTGAACCCTTTTGTGGCGGGGAACACGCCGAGTCATGGTGCCGTCGTCGGGCTCATGTGGTATTTTATAGGAGATCCGATTGCCGGTCGGAGATCCACCACGCCCTGGTGACACCACCGCCATAGCCCCGTTAGCCCATGTACGATCGATCATCGAAACATGGTTGACACCGTCGTACCACGTTGAGGAGGGGATGGTCTTTACGACGGAAAATGCACGTTGAAAGTAATGAAGCTGCAATTTTTCCTCTCGGGCCGAATCTACCAGCAGATGTTACCATTTTCCTTGCTAACGAATACTAGGTCCTCGGACAGACTTGAAGCATTACAGTACATCACCATTTAGAACTCGATTCTGCACTTTCGCATCGATATAACATTTTAATGAATTCTTTCGATCAGTCGCAGTGCGTGCTACTGGCGGTAGTTTTGCTATGTTGTTCGATGACTGGTTAAATACAATTGGATTGGTGTTTACTTCAAGTTCGCAAACTTGATTTAAAGAATTGTATCCACCACCCGCGAAATCAATGATTGTTTAATTTTATTGAATTGTTTGTTGGCTGCAAGAGAACACTAGATCGCGCACTTATATAGAAAGAATGGTGGACAACAAATTGTGACTCTATGTGATAATTCTCGCCATCAAATAAGAAATAAAATTAAAGTTATATTTATTGGTCCTTATGTGATCCAATCGGGAAGCAATGACTTTTCCAATATGTGGAAGGCAGATCTTCGCTATTAATTTTTGTTATTTTGTATGTCGTAGTATGAACAATATTGTAACTGAAAATGGTGACTCTTTATTTTAATTTTTAATTAATGGCTTTGTGACGTGTTAAGGCCTAGATCTTTAAAGGTTTATCTCTGCTAGTTGATTTCCAATATTTGCTATTTTCCTGAAATCTTTTTGGAAGTATGTCGGAAATATGTCTGATCTGGAACAACTTGCTGTTGTCGCTGCTTCATTGCCTGGCGTCACCGTAACTAATCAAGCGATACGATCTGAAAACTGCTATTCCCAGGCAATAGAAAAATTTTCCAGTGATCCTAGCGATTCTGCAGATAAATCATATCATCGGCAGTATCAACAGGGAGAGCTTCATAGTCCAACAGAAACATCGATTGACGTGCAGCGCACTAAAATTTCGAACAACAGCATTGAAGCTGCTTACCAATCTCTTCCATCCTTGTCGCCAATAGCCAAGTTGCATATTGGAGGTAATTGTCTAAAAAGACGAATATCTGGTAGTCAACAGAGCTGCGATTCAGCGCAAAGTACACCTTCCAATGTTGAAGTTCTTCCATATGATAATTTAGAGCTGTCACCCAAGAGGCTTCTATTCTCCTCGGCACCCAATTTTGATGCAGGCTTGCAGAAATCGTCAATGTTAACATCAGACTCAGAAGCATATTTAATACCATCATCGTTGGCAATTTCTTCCTCGGTGACAACAGAAGATTTTACAGAATCAAAAATAATTGTACAACCCCAACGGTGAGTGTCTACATTTTAAAATATTCATGCCTGTATAGACTTTGCTTAGTTTGTTGTTTTTATTATATTACGAATGCGAGGTGATGTAGACATGCAAGTGGGTATTAGGTGTTGCGCACCTAGTAAAAAATTAGCTTAAATTGGACCAGAAGGATAATCCAAATTCAACATTAACGGAAGGTATACCTTCCTTTTATGCTGACTTTGGTTTATCCTGATTTTACCTTTCATGCTGGCTTTGAGTTATCCTGATTATACCTTCCTCTCGGGCTGACTTTGGTTTATCCTGATTATATCTTCCGTTCATGCTGACTTTGGTTTATCCTCGTGGTCCGATTTAAACTAATTTGTTACTAGGTCAGCAACACCTAATACACAACTACATATATGTTAGGTCTCCGCAACAAACAGTATCTAACTGTTATAGATTGTCTGGGCGTTGACTTGTCGGCAGACTAGAAACGCCTTTTTTCTGCGCGCAATGCGTGACTTTGAGCCATGGCTCTTAAAGCACATATATTTCTTTCTGCAGCGATCGATTTTGTCCGTTGAAAGTTCACTTATTTCTAATAACGATTTTTCGACATTAACCAGTTGTACTGAACAAACTGTGCGTTATTTTGAATCATTTTTAGTGCAGGATTTCTCTTTTTACCATTTGTACCTGTGTAAGCCATACACTATGTAAATTATATAAGTCAACAAATTTATTATTTGGAGAAAAGACCGTTAAATAATTGGTAGTAAGTTTACTATTAATAAATAGGTTAATTTCTTTAAAAAACACAAACTAATATAATTCCGAGCTTCATTTGTTTTAATTTGCGGTATATGCACGAGTGCTTCATAGTTAACATTATTTTTCCTTTTCTTTAAATCAAGTTTGCGAGCTTGAAGTAAACACCAATAGCATTGTATTTAACCATTCGTCGAACAACATAACAAAACTACCGCCAGCGGCTGTTAAAGAATTGTTACCACCACCCGCGCAATCAATTATTGTTAAATTATTTTTCCTTCCTTATTCTGTGATTAGTGTTAATGAATCGTATCCAGTTTTGAAAATGCTTGCGATTAATGTTGTACGTCTGTGTGCGGATGGATATGGTCCCCGTTGTATAGTTATATGGATCGTGGCTTGATCAGGCTTTTGCCTTTCTTTGGCTATTGCCTATATGCATGATTTGGCTCAATTTTTCCTGATTCGTGCAGAAGTGCAGTGTTGTAACAACCAAATTATTTATCATATACCACATAAAAATAACGTTGTAACGACATAGAACGATGCATTTATTCACAAGTAACTATTATGTTTCGCCAAAAGAAGAACAGTTAACGTACTACAAAACATCAGCAACTTCTGCTCAGACTTTTTAAAACAAGAAATAGGCAACGGAAAAGTTTTCTATTCTTTGTAACGATCACCAAACATGAAACCTAATTATACGGAAGCTCCACCAACATGGCCTTTTATTAACTTTGACACGAATCAGCACACCTGCAGTGATATTCTCGTAACCAGTTAAGCACGACAAACTTGAACTTGTTACCGATATACAAGCTCCATTACTAATATCATTATTAACGCCCGAAAATGTACCTGCAGTGAAACCATTAATTTTAAAATCTACTCATTTGCCGTATAAGAAGGAGACCAAATCAAAACAATTTACGTCACCACGTGTAACATTAGCACAACTATAGTATAATAATTTTGGCTGTGAAACATTAGTTACTAATGTCCTTTGTATTGCTGTGCATGACAACGATGATGATGATGATGTTGCTGCTGCTGATGGTGATGATAACAGCAGGCAACACAATTTTATTGCATTAATAACGTTGGCACCACGTTCTCACACATTGGCAATGCTGCAGCAAAATAAACTAACAAGCAAAAACATTTGCACAGATGCTATGCTGAGCCTAGATAAGCCAACAGTTCATTGAATGAGAATAACCAAATATCGTACGAGGTAAAAAATTGCATCCACTCATCATACAATATCTATAATAGGGCCTCAAACTTACATTCGTTCGCTTCGAATGTAAAATTAATGCTTGTGTTGTCAAGCTATAGCGATATAGTTTTTTTTCTAGATTGCAGAAAGGTATATTTTGAAAGGTAAAATTAATTTAATCAATTTAATGCGTTTCATTACTAAATTATAACTGAATAATTTCGAATGATAATAATGGGCACTATTACAAATAAATATAAATGAAACAAAAAAACAGACTATTAATAAAGCAATCAATAACACAGAACTTCACAAAAATTATAAATAAGGAAATCCATTTATCATATATACATTATGTCACATATAAAGCCATTTTAGGCATTTAAGATATGAATTGAGAAATTAATTTTGTATTGAGGCATAAATTTATCATAATCAGGTGTATGCAATATAGTTTGAAAAAGCCAATTTATTTTCCTCAGAGCCCAACTATACTGTTAAATCTGTCATTTTGAAAGGTCAATTTGTAAACACGGAGATTAAGTTGGATTAAATAGTTACATTATACGACAAAAATAGAAATCGGGAAACGCGCAGGCTGATGCACACAGAAACATACGTACACATAAAATATTCTCCAGTTTATTTTCAAATAATGTCGGATCTCTGTTAATTTGTTAAGGATGAATGTTATTGTATATATTAATTCCTGCTACGCATACATATTTCTGGATTTTTTGCTTTTGAAATCCACGTGATTTGGAGTTTTCTTATAAACTATGTGCTCGGCTAATTAAACAGCAATCGAATGTGCGGTTGGTGATAACAATTCTTTTAATCAAAGTTGCGATCTTGATATAAAACCCATTATATGCATACATTAGCCAGTACGAGCTAAGCGTTTTATAGTGTGGAAAAGACAATTCATCCAGTAAAATGCTCCGCGGCAAATTATGGACAGTACGTGATGAGTTCCCATTAAGGACGAAATCGGTTTACTGGATGAATTGACTTTTATACACTATATACTGACGGACATGTGCTTCTAATGGGTCAGGTATTTATATCAAGATCGCAACCTTGATTAAAAGTAACAGCAAAACTACCGTGAATAATTGCTTTGGTGTCAGACTGATTAATTAGAATGGGGTTGGTGTTTATTTCAAGCTCGCAAAGTTGATTTAAAGAATTGTTATCACCATTCGTGCAATGATTGTTTAATTTTATTGAATTATTTGTTGGCCACAAGAGATCAATAGACATAACTTAACTTGTAAAAATGTGAATGAATACAAAATTTGTACATAAACCTTTAACAAAGCAAAATGCCAATATGAATGCACCTGATAGGCCGTTGTCGTCCTCGTTAAGCAACTAATCAGTTGTTGCTAGGGCTTTTATTGAGGCTTGAACAAGGGACGTATTCGGCAGCTGACAGTTAATGAAAAAACAAACTGTAAGCGAGTACGCATGAAGAGAAATTTACACGCATTTGCATATTTGCATTTTTTGCCTCCTTGTTTGCAGTTGTGTTATATGAACAAACAATCAAACTTAATCCTCGGCGCTTCATGATATGAAGATTAACATTTTTGATTCAAGATGAGATCTGGCCAAAAGCGGCCTCTTATCGTCAAATTGCCTTATGTCTACGAAATTTTTGCTATTTATGTTTGAACATGAACATTTGTTTGATACTATATGCTGGAAGTATGCCATTAGAACCATTAACTCTATCCATTCACTTTCGTTAACTACCAAAATTACAGTGGTAGAATATGCTCATAGCCAAAATGATTTATTTGTTTTATACAGCTTAACTAGTCAATTAGAATAAAAATCAAGCCCCACATGTACGCGTAAGTAGTCGCTATCTAATCCGTTTTCGAGCAAACTATGCGACTGTTACATGCACACAGACACAAAAAGTTTATGTTATCACTCGGAAACGAAAATACTACTGGTTACTATTAATTAAAGTAATGTATTTATGACGATATACATTTCCGAAATGTATATAATTTTTTCCTACAATAAAATAATCTGCATGGATTTAATTCTGTTTTCATTTTCATTAATTAGCATGAGGTTGTGATGAGTGTATCTGATTTATTTGGCTCCCCGCCCTATAATGCGAGGGCGACCTCGATAACGTCATGTCACATAGTGAGTATAAAACAAAGTGACTAACGCATGAAAATGGTAAATTCATATTCAGCCACTCTAGTTTCACTTGGTTGAACGTCTATAACAGTAAAGGACATACACACAGACACATATGTGACGCGCAACTATCTAGTGAAATTTCAGTCAGAAGTATGAATGATATAGCTTGAAGATATATCGAATTTGCTACAATGGTTTGTTTAATTAAGCTGGCGATAATTGGTGAACTGAAGATGACAGCCACCAAAGGCTGCCGATAAAACAACTTGAATTTTCAGGACTTCATTTTCAGTCCTATCTTTATGATTGACACCATACCTAAAGAAACAACAACTTCTGGCAAGTGTGATATCCTCATCAAGACAGATCTATTTAAAAATTGTTTTACTTCCTAACGTATTTTTATTACTATAATTTAGGTTGTGATCTTGATATAAACACCTGACCCATTACATACTTTTGTCAGTTTAACCTAAGAATTTTATAGTGTAGAAAAGGTAATTCATCCAGTAGACCGATTTCGAACTTATTGGGAACATCACGTAATGACCAGAATATGCCGCGAACAGGGCGCGTGATTCGCAATTCAATAATAAGTTTTATTTCCTTCATATACGTATTCTTAAGTGCCACCTGCAATGCAAACGCCCACCTAGCTTGCTCATTTATTGAAACATTTTTCAATATTATGCAAAATTTATTTCAACGTATGTAGAATCAATTATGTGGCTGTGAACCGTATATCATGCGTTTTGAGTGCTATCCGATGCAGTCATATATAATTTGATGAGTGCCTGATATAGAAGGAAAACTTGTCAAATTATTGGAATTGCATGTATTATCTAAATGTTAGGCGATTCTATATATATATATATATATATATATATATATATATATATATATATATAATCTGGTAGTTAGATACAGATTTGATCTCTTGAAGCATGTTTTAACCAGCAATTAAACAAATGGCGTCACTGACGTGGAACAATTGGCACTATGAACTTTGCATACGAAGTGAATTCTTAATCAACCACGAGCATGACCTATATAACTTGAATTTGGCAGGGCGACATTCATTAATTTCACCTTTTCTCTTTGTTTTGCTTGCTCAAGTGTTGTTTTCTTTCAAAAAATATAATTTACTCTTCTCTTAAACTTTTCATTGTTATTGACGACGTGAACTTTGGTTTACACTGGCAAAAAGGTAATGTCATCCACGCGGTTTTCTACAATGACTGAGGAAAAGGTAATGCTTATTTAGACCATTAAGTGATCCGTATAAAAATAGGTCAATCAATTTCTATTTAAATTAAATTCCATCCTCTGTGTTACTAGAATTTCATTTGAAACAAAATAACGAAATTACAGGATCAAGTTGTAACTTGCAAACGGTCATTGAACATGTTTTATTTAATCCTTTGAGAAAAGAATATTTCACCTTTTCAATTGACGAAGTTCAACGCATTTGTGTGTAAGCATATTTTCTATAAACTAATAGTATAGTAAGGTCACATCACAGGGTGCATGCTCTTAGTTGTTTTCTTTGAATTATAATAAATTTAGGGCTCACCTGATCTATTAAGACATACAAATTTACTAATATGCTTACTTTTCTACCAAAGGTGTGACTAAACAGTGCAGTTGATCTACATTGTTCAATTAAGAGATCATTAGTTATGCCGGTAGTGATAACAGTTCTTTATCTAAATAACGTTTGAAAATAAAAAAATGAAAACCATTGCTAATAACTTTCAGTCGTACAGTATGGAAAACTTAACGTATTTCTGGTTGTCGATACTTTTCTCTTAAATTGCAGTTTTCTCTTCTTGATTCAATCTACTGTGGAGCTCAATAGATGACCATGTAAGGTCGAAACGCGTCAGTACGTGGATCTGGATTTAGTTTTGCTGTGGTGTACGAATGTCTATAAAATGGATCATGGCTTTTTCAAGCCGACCAACTTGATTTAAATAAGTAATCTTTATTATAGAAGTTGCATATTTTTGCTTGTGGAGAACTACCATTTGTATACTTATGCCTCTTACATGACGTACCTTCCTAACAAGTTAATTCACATCGAACCAGAAGGATTTGCCAAAGACTGCAGGAACGATAGGTGTAATATCATGTTCACTTGCGTTTCGTACTTACCGGTGACTCATCATAAAAAATTGGTGCTACACTCCGAACAAAATGTACGCTTAGTCCAGAAACTTAGAACAGTTGGGTAGTATCTATATTTATACGAACTGCATTGCAGTGATTTTAGTCTAAACAATTTAGAAAAGTTACTTCAAAAGCCTATTCACTATGAAAACATAAGATATAAAAAGTGCCTTTAAAATTTTTTCCATGTTAATTTCTCCAGGCAAACAATCGGGCATGGATATTGGCTAGTTGGAACATTAGATCTAAAGAGATGCCATATAGGCTCCACATGAAAGAAATACTAGCCAAAAACATAAGTTTGTATATATCTGGAATTTATGCTTAGCGTTTCAGCAGGATGGCGCATGGATATTATCAAAGACTACGAAACGAACGTGCCCAGGACCGAGCTATGTCCGCGGCAAAATCCTTAAATTATTTGAAGAGTTTCCAATAGGGACGCAATTGGTCTACTGGTGAATTTCTACTCTATACAATTCTTAGTTCATACTGGCAAATGTATATAAAATGGGATTGGTATTTATATCAAGCTGGCAATCATGAGTTAAATTAATGTTCGTTTAATAATGTAAAGGATAAGAAGGGATACTCTTTCTTCAAGAACAAAAAAGGGATTTAAAGTTTTCTTTGAAATTGATAATGAAGTTGACTAGAATTTTTCGCCAACAAGTCATTTCTCGTTATTTCGTTTTATACTTTAATGATGGTTTAATCTCTTGCCCATTATATTTCCATCCGCATTTTTTCCACAATTTTCTGCCATTTTGGCTACAATATAATTCGTATCAATTTTCAACTCTAAAATCACAGGTAAAATTTGGCATAGATCGTTTATCTTATTTTTTAAATTTGAGAATCGATGTCTACTCAAATTTGTGAAGTAGTTGGTTTTTAAAAACTTATTAATTGGACAGGCCAACTGGCTTATTTCAGCCGCTGTTTTTATGATTCACATTTCAAAGAATTATTCGTTAGAAAATATATATTTATTGAACAATCAAAATGTACATACATAAACAAACTTCATAGCAAAAGGAGGTTTGTATTAACCGAAAGAGAATTCTTTAGTTACAGAAGATTAGCAACTTCAGCCACTGTTCTTTTGTAAATGACTTGGAGCTAGAGATATATTACATGAAAAATAATAGCTTTCCTTATTGGAACCGTCCCAAACAGTAATCTTTTATTTAGGAGTGATTAAAATATAACCTAATGGTTTTTACAGTCTGCCTAACTGTGAAATTTTTGGCGTTAAAGTGAAGCATAAAATTATTCTGCTTATGTAAGGCTATAAATGTCGATTGGCATGTTGGTCAGGATCCGCTGTTCGTCAGGCTGGAAGATCATATTTCTGCTTACCATGTATCAAACCGTAGAATCATAGGTAATTGACATTTATAAATAAATCTGATCTAAATAACTGTTGTCAACGTAAATGTAAACACCAATCCCATTTTATTTAACCAGTCTTCGAACAACATAACAAAGCTACCGCCATCATTGTATATTACTCCGAATTCGACTTCCATAGTTGGTTAATTAGCCATGAACTAGACATTTGTGTCATATTTCCAATCTTAATTGATACTTATACTTAAAAACTGCAAAACATTAGCATAATATACTGTCGTATAATCATTAATTACATAGCTATGCGTAGGCCGTAAACGAAAATAGGTTGCTCATCCCTGGTGTCGATTTAAGATTTACAGCTCTGAAGTGCGGTCTGCATGACCATCACAATATTGGTAAGGTAAATCTCCATTGATGGTTCCGGTTACCATGGAAACTTGGTCTCATAACAGGAAACTAGTCAAGTTCGAGTCAAATCAACATCAAAAGTTACGAATGATTACAATTTGTGTTTAGTTCATTGAACCTGGGCACGTCTGCTTCGGAATCTGGCGGCAGGATAGCTCAGTGGTTAGAGCACCAGATTCCGAAGCAGCCGTGCCCAGGTTCGTATCCTGTCCGCGGCAAATTCTGGCCAGTACTTGATGAGTTCCCAATAAGGACGAAACCGGTCTACTGGATGAATTGCCTTTTCTACACTATACAATTCTTAGTTTATACTGACATATGTAAGTAATTAATGGGTCAGGTGTTTATATCAAGACCGCATCCTTGATTATAATAAGCGATTTAATTATAAGTTGGTCATATTTTTGCTAATAAAATGAGAATTTTAGTTTTGTGGGGATCTGTCATTCTCACAAGTCAACGCTTAATTTACAACAAAAAAACTCATAAGACTAGTTACAATGAAGCAAGCCTTGCTTCATTAGTCTGTTTTGTTAAACCGATGAGGATGGACCATCTGAAGAAGGCTGCCGATAAAGGCAGCCAAAATATTTTGTTAAAGAAAGAAAACTACTGGAACAAAAACTGCGTTAGTCAAAACGCAGATCAGGTAATTTCAATTAATCCAGTTTCGCAATATTTTTTTTGATGTAGTTGTATTCTATGTACTGGTCAGAATTTGCCGCGGACAGGGCTCGAACCTGGACACGCCTGCTTCGGAATCTTGTGCCCTAACCACTCAGCCACCCTATCGAACACTACACACAATTTCCTGTTATATACTAAATAATTTACATCGATTAAGAACAAAAGTTCCAACTAAACATCCCCAATCTGTCTTTACTGAACAGACATCACACTACATTGGGAAGTGGTATTGAAATGAACATTTATATAATTAAACGAACATTCTACACTATACAATTCTTTGTTTATACTGACAAATGTATTTACTTAATAGGTCAAGTGTTGATATCAAGTTCGCAACCTTGATTTTAGTAAATTTTATCACCGCCCACGCAACCAATGTTCCTTTAATTATCTAAATGTTCATTTCAATACCACATCCCCATGTAGTGTGGTGTCTGTTCAGTAATGACAGGTTGGGTATTAAACGAACATTGGTTGCGCGGGTGGTTATAACAATTATTATAATCAAGGTTGCGGTCTTGATATAAACACCTGACCCATTAATTACTTACATATGTCAGTATAAACTATGAATTGTATAGTGTATTGTTAGTTTGAAATTTGAGCATAAATGAATGTCATATGAGCTCCACATAAAAGAAAAAAGACTAACCGAGTTACATTAGTTAGTATATAACTAGAAATTGTGTAGTGCGCGGCAGGGTGGCTCAGTGGTTAGAGCACCAGATTCCGAAGCAGACGTGCCCAGGTTCGAGCTCTGTCCGCGGCATATTCTGGCCAGTACGTGATATGTTTCTAATAAGGACGAAACCGGTCTACTGGATGAATTGCCTATTCTTCTAATGCTATAGCATTTCAGATGTCTAGTATAAATAATTAGTCTGACGCGTTAAAAGGATAAATTATTGTCTATTGAATGCAGTTTCATTTAGATGTACGTACATGCGGATCAATCATATTTAACTAGATCTTTTAGTTAAAAATACCCATACGCATGTACATGCGTGACGTGCGCCAGTTTAATTATTTGACAGTAACTGCTATCAGCAAGTCTATCCTGATTACAACCTGAGTGGTTTTAATTGAAATTAAAAACGTGCATTGGTCATTCGGATTTGTAATTTTATCACTCAAAATGGGATATGTATATGAATTATTGGTCTCCCCCACCAGAAAATGTGAGGGCATTCTCAGTTCTGTCATTTTACATGGAGTGTATAAAACAAATAGTCAAACGCATGAAAATGTAAATTATTAATCAGCCACTCTAGACTCACTGAGTTAGATGAACTTAACCGTTATGGAAATGTACACACACAAATGACACGAAACTATCAAGCGAAAGATCAGTCTGAAGTATAAATAATATGTCCAGAGGAAATATCGCACTTGCTTCATTAGTTTGTTTTGTAAAACTAATGAGGAAGGACCAACCGAGGAAGGCTGACGATAAAGGCAACCGAAATATTTTGTTCAAGAAAGAATAAAATTGACACAATTACTGCGTTAGTCAATACGTAGATTACGTAAATTCGATTAATCCAGTTTCGAAATTTTTTCATTTAATTCATGCGAAGAAATGCATAATTTGTCTGCATTCTATGTGCGTATTGCAGTCACACTTACTTTCTTCTTTATTATGCAAGAAATAACGTCTCTTAAAATGGAAAGTTTAAATTGATTGTCTTATTTAATTTTGAACTCGTCAGGTTCCATTGGATTCCCATGGTAATAATTGACTTAATAAATTGTCCAAGTTAGAAACATGGGTTTTTCTGAACTGCTAGCTCTCGGCAATATTCTAGCCTCACCAGAACTTGATATGAATCGGTAAGGTGAATGTGATATTGATTTAGACGGGATTTTAAATTCTACTAGACTCACCCACACAATATTCTTTATTTTCTACGCATTTGCAGGTTTTGCTTATGTATAATGTTGTCTAAAGGTACCTTTATGGAGAGGAATTAAAGAATTTCATGGTCATGCGGTGGTGAATAATTAGTATATCATAATAATATAGCTCAGTTTATAATTATACGAGGAAATAAAAGAGTTAAATACTGGATGAATTGCCTTTTCTACACTATACAATTCTTAGTTTATACTGACATATGTAAGTGATTAATGGGTCAGGTGTTTATATCAAGACCGCAACCTTGATTATAATAAGAGTTAAATACTGTTTGTTGCGAAGAACTAATATATATGCAAGTATGTATTAGGTTTTGCGAACCTAGTAACAAATTAGTTCAGTTGTTACCAGAAGGATAAACCAAAGGCAGCATGAACGGAAAGTATAATCTCATGCACATTCGTTTCGTGCTTACTGGCGACTCATCAGTAGGGAGCCGGTATTGCGCCCTTTAACCACTATATATTTTGGTCAAGAATGTGGGATAATAGGACGGTACAATCTCCTACATTGATATCCAGCATGTTGGTACCATCTATCGAATAGGAAACCATAGTGTTTATACCTTGTACCTTTTCGGTACTATAATGTTGGTATCGGTTACTGACACAATAGCCATAGTGTTAGTATCCCTTACAGACTCGGTATATATATATATATATTATATAGTGTGAGTTAGCGTTGGAGTCGCATTGTCGTAGACTATACGA